>SJXQ01003666.1:681136-692270 GCA_006408695.1 Aepyceros melampus | reverse complement strand
GGCGATGCCCGAGGGCCCTCCCCAGCCACAGCCCCAGAGGCTGGGTTGCCGTGGGAACCGCTGGACGCCTCCAACAGCAAGCTCCAGGACTGGGAGCTGCGGGGCCGGCACGTGGGTCCAAGTCCCGGCCCTGGCCCTTCCGTGGCCCCCTGAGGCCCAGTGGCCAGCGGTGCCCTCCCTGGCCTGGCTGCCTTCTGCCCAGCACTGAGGCTGCTGCTCTGGGCACCTGCCGTCTCTTCAGAACTGGAACCTGGCAGTGCGACCCTGTACCCACTGTCCACCACAGCCCAGCCCAGGTCGGCGAGCAGCCAAGCCGTGTGTGTGTGCACTTGTGCATGAGTATGTGAGTGCGTGTTCATATGTGAGCACGTGTGTGTGTGCGTGTGCGCATGTGCTGTGCCTACGTGTGTGCGTGTGTCCCTCTGTGTGAGTGTGCATGGCCTTGTGTGTGGCCCATGCACGTGCAGGCCCTGCTTGTGTGTGTGTGCACGCGAGTGAGAGGCAGGATTCAGGTCTGCTTTGCTCCCGTCCTGGCTTTGACGCTGTCCCTGACCCACTGCAGTGCACGTCTCTGGAGAACCAGTGACTGGCCATCGAGGCAGCTAGGCAGGCTTTGGTGTCCGCTGGAGCTGCGGTCAAGGCTGGCCTGGGACTCCAGCAGGGGCGGGGGGCGTGGCAGGTGACGGACGGCACGGGCGCTCCTGGGGGTGGCCCTGGGGAGGACCGCCGGGCCGTGGGAGAGGCGGCTCGCCTGGGCTTCAGAGCCGGGGAGGCACAGGGTGAACTGACGGACGCTGTCCTCGGGGCTCCTGGTGGACACACGCCCCACTTCCACCCGACACGCTCCCAGCTCTGTGGCCGTGGACTTGAGGCCCGGGGGCAGCGCAGATGCCACTCACTTCTTGCCCTCCTGGCCTGCCGCTGCACCTCCTGGAGCCCGTCCACCGCCTGGTGAAAGTCGAACACTGCCGGCCGGGCGGGCGGGAGCACCGCGGGTGAGAGAGACAGAAGGTTACGGGGCCTCTGGGGACACCATGGGCCCCTCCCCCAGGCCTGTGCTGGCAGTCACCTTGACCCCGCACGGCCTTGGAAAAGGCCTGGGGGGCCTGGGGTCACTTGTTTGCAGACGAGCAGGGAGGCCCCGGGACTCACCGAGGTGGGCCCGGTCAGAGATGACGAGCCTCTTCTCCCAGTCCTTCAGGCCTGCAGACACGGCACGCGGTTGGAGACGGGCCCTCCCCCGGGGGCCTGGGGACATCCGCCCGCGTCCCCACGGGCGGCTCTGTCTCCTCATGGGCTCCTCCTGGAGCCCACGTCACGGGCCCAGGCCCCGCTGGCTCCTTTTGCGCCTGCACTGAGTCTGGGCCCCGAGGTGGAGGCTCAGCTCCATCCAGGGCACCTCAGGGCTGCAGCATCGCCCACCTGCCTCTCGACAGCCACCGGGGGCCCACCTGCCCACATGCCTGGCTGGCAGCCTTAGTCATTGCCTGCCTGCCTCCTGCTCCTGAGCAGCCCCCAGGGACCACACCCTTCCCTGCAGGGATGTCGGCCCAACTGTCCCCAGTCTCAGGACATCAGGGTCGAAGTCCAGGCTTCAGGGCTCTGTCCTGGAGAGCCTGCGTCTGCGGCTCCTGGCATCACCGGTCCCCAGTGTCAGGAAATCTCACCTGTGACATAGAGGCTGTGGCCTGAAGCCAAAGGCTGGGGCCCCTGGACTGACTGCCTGCTCTCAGGCTTCCGGTGTGAGCAGGGCCAGCAGGCCTGGGCCGGGGGCCAGCGTGGAAACCGCACCACCCACCCACCTGCCGCCACCGTCGGCAGAAACCACACGGGGAGCACCTCCAACTCGGCCGCAGGGAGCACACACAGCTCCCGGACGGCATGGCTGCGTGGGGACACGGACCTACCTTTCTTCTCGTTCTTCTCTGCTTCTTCAACAAGCCCGGCAAGTGGACAACCACTCCATTGCCTGAGAGACATGGACACGAGGTTGAAGTGGGTCACAGAGGGACTTCACACTTAAAATGCCGTGAAATCCACGCCCTCATGCTGACAGCTGCATGGTTCATGACGGCTAAGATGGGGAAACAACCCAGCTGTCCGTCAGTGGACATCAATGATGGACAAAGAAAATGTGGTACAGCCACAAAACGGGATTATTATACGGCCGTGAAAAGGAAGGGCATGCTGCCACGCAGACGGACGTCAAACACACACATAAAGTGAAATAAGGGTGGAAGTGTTTTTCACCCAGTCGTGCCTGACTCTTTGTGACCCCATGGATGGTAGCCGGCCAGGCTCCTCTGTCTATGGAATTCTCCAGGCAAGAATACCGGCTGCTGCTGCTGCTGCTAAGTCACTTCAGTCATGTCCGACTCTGTGCGACTCCATAGACGGCAGCCCACCAGGCTCCGCCGTCCCTGGGATTCTCCAGGCAAGAACACTGGAGTGGGTTGCCATTTCCTTCTCCAATGCATGAAAGTGAAAAGTTAAAGTGAGGATACCGGAGTGGGTAACTATTCCCTTCTCCAGGGGATCTTCCCCACTCAGGGATTGAATCTGAGTCTCCTGCACGGCAGGGCAGATGCTTTACCATCTGAGCCCCCAGGGCAGCCACTCTGTGAAATAAATAATAAATAAAGTGAAGTAAGCCAGACACTAAAGGCCATTCTCTGTGTGACCCCCTTGTATGAGGTCCCCCTTGTACGAGGTCCCTGGAGGGGTCAGACTCGCAGGGACAGAGGGCAGCGTGCTCAGGGCCGGGGGCGAGGGGAGGGAAAGGGGATGGAGAGTTCAGGGGGGACGGAGCTCTGCAGATGGACATGCTGATGCTGCATGACAATACTAACGTACTCGAGACTACTGAACTGGACGGTTAAAAATGGTTAACGTGGAAATATATTTTTTTTTTTTGCCATGAGAAGGAGCTTAATAATTCTCATTAAGATGCTAAAATCCAAGATGCAGTTTGGAAGAAATGGGTGGTTAAATTGCTCATTGGGCCAGCATTCCCCGACTGTCACGTAGCTCACTGTCAGCTGTGCGGTGGGTCGGGGTCAGCTCGGATGCGGTCAGCTCGGATGGGGTCAGCTCGGATGCGGTCAGCTCGGATGCGGTGAGCTCGGATGGGGTCAGGTCAGATGCGGTCAGCTCAGACCTGCCTGTCCCCTCCCCAGACTTGGCTGTCAGGTGACTACTGAGCTGCCCAGGGCTTCTAAGAAGATCCCACATTTCAAAGAAAAATCAGCGCACGGATCTGGGGTTGCCAACTGTTTTGCCACTAAAGGGCATTTACAAAAATACTGTGGCCACTGTTTCATCAAATAGAGGGAATCTGAATACCCAGAAAGGAAGTAGGGCATAAAATTTAGAAGAAAATACATGAATTTACGTAAAATAAATTCTGTTTTCTGAAAGATGGAAAGTTTATATTATGTGTACTCTATCACAATAAAAAATGGTCCAAACAAAAGCCTTCATTTAGAGAGACAGCAGATGAGGGCTGCTGGGGGAGGTCTTCAGGAGGGAGAAACTGTTCTGGAACTGAGCTGGGACGGATGCACCATCCTACCCTCCCGGGGCGCATTTCATGGTGCGTAAGTTATACTTCCACAGAACTGTTGTGGTTGAAGTACACCGAGACGGGAAAGCAGCAGGCGGGGAGAAACATAGCCTGCAGCTGTTTGGTCTGGGGAGCCAGGCCTCCCCGTTCCCGTGAAACTGAGCCAGGCCTCCCCATCCCCGTGAAACTGAGCCAGGCCTCCCCATCCCCGTGAAACTGAAGGGGGGTCTGCAGAGGACGGGCACCGAGCCCAGCCGAGGAGGGGGCTCACCATGGCCATGAGCTCACGGGGGGCCCAGTCTGAAGCCAAGGCTGCCCCTTCCTCTGAGACCAGAGCCCACCAGGTGAGGCCCCCGTGGCCTTCCTGGGGGGCGCGTCCCCCAGGCGCCGGGATTGGCGGAGGGAGATGGGACACAGGCCAGACGGGAATGACTCAGAGGCGGCAAGCCACACTGAGCTTGGAAGGTCATCTAAATACCAGGAGCCCCGTGAGAGCCACGGGGTGGGGCCTGGCGGGGGGCCGAGTGAGCGCTGGCGCGTCCCACCCTTGTGGGGGCTCCCGTCAGTATCTGGCCAGGCTGGCCCCTGCCCATGCTCCTAGGGGCCGTTGGCCCCCATCCACCCCTGGCTCCCAGGACACCGGGCAGACCGCCTCTCGCCTCCCCGCAGCGAGCGGTGCCTGCTTGGCCTGGTTCCCACACAGTGGCGCCCAGCAGCCTCCTGGGGCGGAGACTTGGCCCCTGGGCACGGGGTCCCGGGTGAGCTGGTGTCCTCACCCTCCACCGGGGCCCAGTCGGCACCCACAGAGAGTGGGCCACCGCCCTCTCCTGCTGAGCCTGACCACCCACCACCCCACAGGCCCACTGCTGCCATAGCGGCCCTGGGCTCACACCCAGGGCTGGACCTGCGCCACCAGCGGGCACACACTCGCTGTGCCAGCCCTGCTTCCTGGGGGGCGGGGCAGTGAGCCATGTGTGTGGCCCTGCTCAGTGGTGGAAAGAGCAGGAAGGAAAAATCCTCTAAGCTCCAGAGTGTGTCCTGGAGGGGTGGGCAGGAGAGGGCGGTGGGAAGGGGTCGGGGACAGCTGCCCACGGAGAGCCCACGCAGACCCACAGGGAGCCAGACTCACAACGCTCGCACACTCACCCACGGGCATCACACGCACACACACTCTCACAGGCACGCATATACCCATACAGGCACGCACACATGCACACAGACTCACACACGTGACACCCACATTTGCCATGCACACGCACGCACACCCACACCCTCACTCACTCACACACACACCTACAGGCTTGCACACACACACAGCTGGGGTCTGAGCACTCGGGGAGCCTCCTGCACCCTCCACCCGTCCCTCCATCCCAGGCGTGGGGAGGAGGGGGTCCTGGGCTCCGAGTAGGGCCGCGAGACGAGGGCCTCAGATCAGAGGCCCTGCAAGGGGTCCCGGTGGGGCTGGAGCCTTGACCTCGGGGCCTAGCCCCGCGCCCCGCTGCATCCAGCCTGCGTTTGGACCCCTGGGCTTGATGACGTCCAGGCCTCTCCCGCTCACATCCATGGGCTCCTGGGCCGTGGTGGGGGCAGGCCGGCGGGTGGGCACTCACCGATGAAGGACACGGCCTTGGGGTTGATGATGCCGCTGGGCAGCAGGTGGAAGTCGTACTCCTTGCCGTCCACCACCACGGTGTGGCCAGCATTGTTGCCTCCCTGGGGACAGAAACTGGATCGGCATCCACCCCAGGAGGCCTGCCTGGCGCCTGGCTCACTTGGGCAGCTCTGAACACAGGTGCTCAGGAGCCCCCTCTGGGCTGCCCCGGTGGCAGGAGTGTGAGGCGCCATCTCTGCTTGGGCGTGGGGAGCCTGGTCCAGTGGCTGGCTCCGATGCGTGTCTGGGGTGTCAGGGCCTGGCCGGGACACTGGGTCCAAGAAACAGGCTGGCCCCCACACCCAGGACCCTCTTGGGCTGACGCTCCAGGGAGGCTGGCTCAGTGAAGCCCCTGAAGCCTCCACAGGCCCAGAGCCCTGCCTGCCCGCCCACAACTCCCTCTGGGGTTCCTCCTCTGACGCAGGGATGATGCAGGGAGCACAGATTCAGGCCCTGCTGCCACACGGCCTGAGCTCCAAGGGGGCAGAACCGGGCAGGCAGCACAGCCTTTCCAGGACCAGGAGCCAGTGTGCAAACACCAAGCCCTCCCTTGGGCCTGCGCCTCCCACCTAGGAATAAAGTGGGAAAAACCATCCTGAGGCCAACTGGGGTGTGCGGGTAGCCAGGAGGAGGCCCCACCCAGGAGGGAAGCCAGGCTCCAGCCCCAGGTCTAGGCTCTAGAGGCCAGTGTGGGCCCGTGTGGGGCCCCGGAGCCAGTGAGCAGGGCCTGGAGAGGAGACATGTCCTGGCTGCTGCCCGAGGCCTTGGCGCCCCGCCAGCCCACCTCCTGCAAGGCACTCGCGTATCCGTGGGCCCCTCCACAGCTGAGCCCCTGCCTCCACGCCCCGCTCTCCTCCTGGCTGGCAGAGGAGGTGATGGCCACTGGCTGTGAGGGTTCCAGCACCCGTGCCCCTCAGGGCCCAGCAGAGAGATGAGCCTCACACATGCTCTCAGTCGCCCCCTGCCCGGCCAGGCCGGGTCGAACGAGGGCCGTGTCCTCCCCTGGGGGCCCCTGCTCCTCGTGGCGGGGCTGGGGAGTTTCACACACCTCCCGTCTCCCCCACAGAAAGGGCCCAGGCCGGGGTGGGGGAGACCTGGGTGGGGGCACTTTCTCCTGGACCTCTCTCACTTCACACTCGGGCAATTTAAGGAGAGCAGCCGGAGCCCGACCTCCCTTCAACGCCCCTTTCCCAGCGTCTGTCCCAGCCACCGCCCATGGCCCTGCAGACCCCAAGTGTCACACGCATGTGCAGAGGCCTGTCTGGAATGACCCCGGGATTGGAGGCCAGGCTGGGTTTGCCTCTAACTGACCCCTGGGGTCACTGGGGCCCCTGCTGCACCACTGGGCCCTGTGCCACAGCCCACTCACCCTGGAGGCCAGCCTGGCGCCCCCCTGGGTGCCTGAGCCAGGTGGTCCCTGTGGGAACTGACCACAGGCTCTGAGCCGATGCTGGGGGGGCAGGGGACATGGTGGGGGGCGGCTGAGGACCAAGGAGGGGGCCCCACAAGCAGAGGCGGCACAGTGCCAGGCCACAGGGGGCTCAGGATGGAGCCAGCTGGGAGTGAACCGGATGGGTGGGCCATCAAGTAAGGGACCTCAGGGGGCCTGCTGGAGGGGAGGGAGCTGATGTTGACCAGATGCGGCGGGGCAGAGGGGTGCAGGAGGGAGAGGCGGTGGGCTCAGCCTTGAGCATCTGAGTCACTGTGACTGATGGCCTGGGTTTTGGGGTCCCTGGGCCCCTCAGAGGCCCCATCTTACTCTGCCCTCACCTCGGGACACGTGCAGTGCTTCCCAGCACACGAGGTTCTCTGTGTAGTTCATGCCCCCGGTCACTTTGCCACGTAGGTGGGGCAGCCTGGCGGAGGGTGGGGAGACCCGAGGTCCCAGGAAAGGAGTTTGCAGCGAGACCGGGTGGCGGGCCGATGGCCTCCCTGCAGCCTCTCTCCCTGCGAGCCAGACCCGCCTGCAGCCACGTCCTGCCTGCTGTGGCGGGGGCCTAGACACTGCCCCCTCCCCAGTTCTCAAGTGCCCAGTGCCAGCGTCAGCTGGGCCGAGCACACTCCACCTTTGTCTGGGGTAAACACCAGTGCCTAGGAACAGGAGCAGGCTGCCGTGGGTCTGTGGGCGGCAAATGACCCCGCTGGCTACAGGGCCCGGGCACCAGGCCACGGTCCACTCTCGGGGTGTAAGCCAGCCCTGGACGCTGAGCTCAGAGCCGGCTGACCTGAGGGCGCCCCTCTCAGCAGCTCTGCAGAGGTCCAGGCGACCGTCCCAGAAACCCCCAACTGCCCTCTCCTGGGGCGTGGGCGAGGTCGGGGCAGGGATATACCACCCGCCCCCACTCCTAACGCCCCAGCCCTGCTGTGGTCTGCAGTCCACAGGCCGGGAGAGCTGGGGGCATGGCTGGGGAAAGCCACCTAGAGGGACAGCTGGTTCAGAGTCCCAGGCCCAGCCTGGCAGCCCCCTCAGGGCCTTCGTCCCCAGGCTGCCCTGTCTCCCTGTTCCCCCAGGTGGACAGGCTCTGGAGGGCTCCAGTCCAGAGTGACCGGGAGCCAGCCTCACCTCTCTTTTCTGCCCGGGGGGACCCTCAGGACTCTGCCTCCCTGCAGGTTCTCCCCTCCGTGATGGAGCCTCAGGGCAGGCACAGCCAGCTCAGAGTCCCCAGGGACGCTGCCGCCGCCCCCACGGCCTGGCCGGGCACTCCAAGTCCACGGTGGATGGCCCCACCAGGTGCTGCCCTAGCAGCAGGCATCTAAGCAAGTGGGGCTTTCTGGCTCAAGGACACAGCAACAGCACTGAGGCCGGCCCACTCCGAGATGTGGCTAGCCCCGGCCCTTCCTGTCTCTGCGGGTGTCTCCAGCCCACCCTCTTTGGGGCCAGCGCAGAGCGGGCGAACAAGGCAAAGAGGGTGGGTGTGGGCGGCAGGCCTCTGAGGCTGTGACACTGCTCGCGGCCATGGGCGGAGCCTCTGGGCGCACGAAGTGGGTTTTCTCAGGTTCTTGCCCAGCAGGCAGCAGCCGGGGGTCTGCTCTCTGGGTGGAGAGCCTTGTGAACTGGCCCCCACCCCCACCGTGGTCTGGGTGAAAGCATGGAGCTCGTGAGCCCAGGCAGTCCTCGAGCGCCTCTTTTTGGGTGTCTGCTCTGAGGGACTCTACCATCAGTCCACCCATCCATCCGTTCACCCCAAAAAGAACTGCTCTGCACGTGAGGCACCAGAGTGAGGCCTGGAGGGGGGAGGGCAGGGGCCCCAGCTGTGTGCAGAGGTCTCCTCCGCCCAGATGGCCCTGCGGAGGCTCTCCCCCTGGAGCCTCTGCTGGGGGACAGGTGTCCTCAGAGCGTGTACACGTGGAGGCACCACTGGGCGTCTCCCCCAGGGCCCCCGACCCGAGAGGCCCCTGGGCCGGCCTGGGGTTCAGGGCATCCCGGCCTCCCTCCCGGGGTTAGGGTAGATCCCAGAGCACTGACAAGCCACAGGACGCGGCCCCTCACCCCGCAGGAGTGAGACCACTGTGCCCCTGGCCACCGCTCCCAGGAGCTGATGGCGCCCACCGGGGCTTCCGCGCTGGACTCCTGCACCGAGCCGCCTCACTACCCTTGCAGGGGGGAATTGTATATAAATCCTGCCAGGGGCGCCCTGAGGCCTCGGGCGTCGTGGGGCCTGGAAACTGAGGGAGGGCTGGTACCATGTCCTGGGGACAGGACGCGGCGTGAGCGGGGGCATGACCGGGGCCCTGACAGGCAGGCCGGGCGCGTGGGCTCTCGGGCTCCCGTCCGGACGGGGGTGGAGGTGGGGCACGTCAAACAGCAGGAAGGATGCCCGCGGGCACCGCGAGAGAAAGCCCGGAGCGGGGGCGGGGTCTCCCAGGGAGTGGGCAGCCGCGCGGCCCGAGGCGAGGCGGCAAAGGGCGGGGGGAGCCGGAGGCGGCTCCGGGGTCGCTGTCGCGAGGCTGCAGCGGGACCTGGGCCAGGAAGAGGGAAGGGGCGTTGGGCGGCGAGTGAGGGGAGCAGGGAGCCCTGGAGCCACGGGGCCGAGCAGCCCCCGACCCGCGCCCAGGCCGCAGGGCGCCTCCCGACGCCGGGAGAGGGCCGGAGCCACCCGCGCGGGAGGGAGAGGCAGACAGAGCAGCGGGGGCGAGAGCCCAGGTCTCTGGGCCCTGAGGACGGCCTTGGGGGCTGCGGTGCGTGCTGACCACGGGCCCAAACCCCCGAGATGCGGAGCACCGAGGGTGGCCACTGGGGGCGCCTCTGGGCAGGTGGAAAGTGAGTTCCTCGGAGCCAGGCCGCTGAAGGGCTTCCCAGGTGGACTGAAGCGCAGACGGAAGACGAGGCTGCAGGAGCCTGGAGCGGTGCAGCGGCAGGACCAGAGGAGGGGCCCGGGGCGGCCGTGGGGGTCACGGCTGCCGCTTGGGGTGACCCCAAGCCCAGGTGACAGGCCAGGCGACCCTTCTGGTCACGGGCTGGCTGGTTTCAGCCCTTCTAGACAGCCACCCAGGCAGGGCTGGGGTCCCAGCCCACCCTGCCCCCCACCCGTGACTCTGCGGCCAGCTGCCCTGGCCCAGAGCTCCGAGATCGACCCAGCTCTGGGGCCAAGTGCCGTGTGAAGGCCACAACGCTGGGCTCCAGGCAAAAGCAGTCCTCCCTGGGCGGGGGCTGGGCCCTCCCTGCGCCAACCAGAGGCCAGCACTGGTGCCAGGCGGGTGTGGCGCGCGGGAGGACCCATCTGTGCCGCTTGCTCTAACGGCTCAGTGGCTCTGGTCCCGTTTCCCAGCCTCACCAGCTTGTTTGGAGGCTGGTGGGGAGAAGTCACGGTGGGCTCCCAGGACAGCTGGAGGCCTGCAGAGGGAGACTGGATCTCAGGGAGAAGCTGGGTCAGGGAGAGGGTGCCGTGTGGGCTCCTGTTGGGTGGGGGGGCTCCAGACACCTCTGCCCTTGCTTGGTCCCGCCCACGGCTCTCACAAGCAAGAGGAGAGGGCAGGGCCCGGCCTGCCGACCCAGGTGGCAGAGCACGGAGGGCCTTTCTCCAGAACCGTGTCGGCAGTGGGGAGCCTGGCGGTTCCGAGGCGAGGGCCCTCACAGACACCTGCCAAGCCCCGAGGTCACTTCGAGGAGGGTGGGTGAGGCTGCCCAGAGCGGGCAGGTCGCACGGAGGACCCTGGGTGTCACAGCTGGGGCAGGCAGGCCCCCTGAGGGGACACGCTGGGCTGCACACCCAGCCCAGGGGCCGAGGGAGGGGGTGTGGACTTTCTCGCTGCGGCTGAGGGTGGGAGGCTCCCGCTACTCCAGGAGACACCTTCCAGGAGCCCACAGTCGGCCTGCGAGCAGTGTCTGCCCCAGTGGGCACAGTGGCCCCCGCCCCGGTGGTGCTGAGTCCTGGGCCCCGCCTGGCAGGAGCTCAGGCATGAGGTGCCCAGAGGGCCTCCCTTCCTCACTTCTGGCAGCCTCCCCGCATGGGGCTGTGAGCCTCAGGAGCAGTGTACCCCTCCAGGCCAACCCCCTTGCACCCTGAGCGCAGCACAGCCCCGAGGGGGGCAGGAGATGACAGACAGGGTGCAGAGAGCAACCTGCAGTGGGCAGGGGCCCTTGGGCGACAGAGCTTGTGTCTGGCATCCTGGGTGGCACCACCAGCCTCGGGGTCACCCTGGCCAGAAGACCCAGGCTCCTCCCTCTCCTCCTTTGGGCCCTGGCCTGCAGTCCTGCCCAGGTCTCTGCCCCTGCTTGGCTGACCCTCCACAGCTCCGGGAGGGCACGCCTGCTCCCACTCTGGGCTCCAGCCGGCAGCCTCCTCCCGCACACTGGCCCCTTGTGGTCAGCCAGCCCTGTCCCAGCCCCAGACAGAAGGAGGAAGTGTGGAGTCTGGGTGGCCTCCAAGCCACTGGGGACCCCGCCTCGCCCCCCCCACCCTGCCCGCCCCAGAGTCACA
>SJXQ01003666.1:646722-658382 GCA_006408695.1 Aepyceros melampus | reverse complement strand
GCTCTGCTCCAGGAACTGCACCATCCAGCCGCCGTCGCTGCCCTCCAGCCGCTTGCGCAGCCCGGAGTAGTTGACCACGGAGGGCACCTGCAGCAGCCGGATGCACAGCTCGGGCTCGGCGCTCTCCAGGTTGGCCTCCGTGGGGTCCGAGTCCTGCGGCCCCAGTTTCTCCTTCAGCGCCGCCCACTTGCGCTGCGCGCCCTCCTTCACCGACATCTTGCTCAACTGCGGGCAGGAGGAGGTGGCTGTGAGCCCGGGCCTACAGGGCACCCGCGGCCCAGCGAGGGGGGGGCAGGCGTTGTCCCTTGCTCCGTGTCTCCACCTCCTGACAGAGGACTTGCCTGCTGACGCCCGGGGGACCCGCTGTGCTGGCAATCCCTCACCCCGCCAGGCCTCCCGCTCCCCAAGGGCATCCCCTGTGCCAAGCACCTCTTACACCCATCCCTGTCTCGGTCGTCATAGCAACCAAGGAGGCCGCACCCCTGCCCTCACGGTAGGCGCCAAGACCCCTGGAGGCCTCAGTGGCAGGAAGGCCACTGACCCCGTGGTGCTCAGGCCGCAGAAATGGTGTCTCTGGGGCTCCTTCACCTGGGCCCCAGGGTGCTTGCTCCCCTGCCCAGTGGACAGGCTCAGATGGGATGGTAGGGTGGGCGGGGACAATTCCACACCCAGGGCATTTCCAGACTGCCCACGGCACCAGGAATGTGGCTGGCTCCAGGGTCACGTTGCAAGGCCCACTCGATTCCAGGCGTGACCAGGGACCTTTGGGGAGCAGCCCTGCCAGGCCCCAGCTTCTGCGGGCTTCACTTTGTCAGTGTGCAGGGGGCAGGGACCAGCGTCCCCCAGGCCCGGGGCTCTCGGACACTGACCTGGATTCAGCTACAGGACGTCTGGTGACTGCCCAGAGAACATCCCCCAGAGGGCGGGGGGTGGCCCAGGTCAGACATTCCCAAACACTCCCCTCTCAGAAGAGTGGGACAGGCGGGAAGTCTCTCTGTGTTATCACTATAGCTGGTTGAGTCCCCCTCCTGGGGCCCAAGGCTGTGATGTGGGCCCCAGAGGTAGCCCAGGCTCTGCTGTGACCATGTGTGGTCTTGTATTTAGCATGTGAGCGGGGCAGCGTGGAGCTCCTGGGCAGGAGTGGGGCAGGGCACGGTGACAGCACCGCGCCTCATGCCGGCTCTGCCCACCCTGACCCCTGACCTCCCACCACCCGGAGGGGGGCACGGTACGCCCCTCACTTCACAGGGGGGAATGGAGGTGGCACCCAGGGAAGCAGGGTCACGCACGTGCCCAGAGTCCCAGAGATGGAAATGCAGAGCAAGGCTGGCCCCCCGAAAGGTGGCCTGGGGCCCTTGAGAGGCTGGCGCCCACTGTGGCATCACCCTAAAGGCTGCTGGCTCTGGCCAGTTACGGAGGAGACCCCGGGGGCCAGCTGGGGCCATGGGTGAGACAGGCTGAGGGGCAATGGCCCAGGCGCCGATGCCGGGCAGGGCTTGGGGTCCCCAGCACTCGCTGTTCACTCCTGGAGGCCCTCCCCCCACACCTGGGTGAGGGTCTTGGGTGTCCTCCCCTGTGAATTAGGAGACAGACGGGCCCCCGGGCCAGGCAGCTGATTTTTTTCAAATGGGAGCAGAACTGAAGTTTTGCCCTCAGTTCATGTGAACGACGCCTGTTTCCCTTCCTCCATTGATATGGAGGGATGAGCTAGCTGGGGGAATCTTCAGCAGCAGAAATAGACATGAGGCTTTTCTTAAATAGAAATGAGACTTTCCTGATAGACAAGGAAAATAAGGAAACAATGAACAGGCTGGGGAAAGACTGTGAACAGGCCTGAGAGAGTTTAAAAATCTTCGTTATTCTTTAACTGTTGCCACTAGCATAAGGCACTCTAGGCAGACTTGGCCTTAGCAGAGCTGATCACTCTCTGGCTCCACACCAGTTGCTCTGTGTCAGGCGCTATCCTCCCCCTCCCCTCGCTTGCTGCTGTTGCTTTAGTCCCTCAGTCGTGCCTGACTCTTTGCAGTCCATGGACTGTAGCCCGCCAGGCTCCTCTGTCCATGGAATTCTCTAGGCGAGAATACTGGAATGGGTTGCCATTTCCTTCTCCAAGGGATCTTCCTGACCCAGGAACTGAACCCTGATCTCCGGCCTTGGCAGGTGGGTTCTTTACCACTGAGCCACCAGGGAAGCCCCACACTCGGAGCATTCTACATTTCAGAAAAATCAGGAGGCGATAACTTCAGGGACACCAGACTTGGTGATGTCAGCTGAGTTGCCTGATGTCAGCTGTGACCACTTTGAAACTTTCCAAAAGAAAGGGAAAAGAAAAAAAAAAAAAAAGAGCAAGCCCTTCATGAGGTCACGAAGCCTCTCCCTCTCCCGAGGCGGGCAGCGTTCCTGGGGCACTAGCCTCCGGACTCCCTCTTGCCTGGCAAATGGTAAAACCACCCATTTCTCTCCACCAAACTCTGTTTCCGTATTTCTTCTATTAGGCATTGGTGGACAGGGAGTAAAGATTTTGGCAACACCTGAGTTTCCGGAGCCTCCCCCCACCCCCTTGGGGGCCTTCTGGCAGTTTAGCAGCCCCTCCTCTGTCTGCAGGGGCCCTCCTATCCCTCATCCTCCCCACTGCCCTGCAAGACCCCTGGGTCCTCCCAGGAGGCAGACTGGCTGGGGGGTGGAGCAGCCCTGCCAGGCCCCAGCTTCTGCGGGCTTCACTTTGTCAGTGTGCAGGGGGCAGGGACCAGCGTCCCCCAGGCCCGGGGCTCTCGGACACTGACCTGGATTCAGCTACAGGACGTCTGGTGACTGCCCAGAGAACATCCCCCAGAGGGCGGGGGGTGGCCCAGGTCAGACATTCCCAAACACTCCCCTCTCAGAAGAGTGGGACAGGCGGGAAGTCTCTCTGTGTTATCACTATAGCTGGTTGAGTCCCCCTCCTGGGGCCCAAGGCTGTGATGTGGGCCCCAGAGGTAGCCCAGGCTCTGCTGTGACCATGTGTGGTCTTGTATTTAGCATGTGAGCGGGGCAGCGTGGAGCTCCTGGGCAGGAGTGGGGCAGGGCACGGTGACAGCACCGCGCCTCATGCCGGCTCTGCCCACCCTGACCCCTGACCTCCCACCACCCGGAGGGGGGCACGGTACGCCCCTCACTTCACAGGGGGGAATGGAGGTGGCACCCAGGGAAGCAGGGTCACGCACGTGCCCAGAGTCCCAGAGATGGAAATGCAGAGCAAGGCTGGCCCCCCGAAAGGTGGCCTGGGGCCCTTGAGAGGCTGGCGCCCACTGTGGCATCACCCTAAAGGCTGCTGGCTCTGGCCAGTTACGGAGGAGACCCCGGGGGCCAGCTGGGGCCATGGGTGAGACAGGCTGAGGGGCAATGGCCCAGGCGCCGATGCCGGGCAGGGCTTGGGGTCCCCAGCACTCGCTGTTCACTCCTGGAGGCCCTCCCCCCACACCTGGGTGAGGGTCTTGGGTGTCCTCCCTGTGAATTAGGAGACAGACGGGCCCCCGGGCCAGGCAGCTGATTTTTTTCAAATGGGAGCAGAACTGAAGTTTTGCCCTCAGTTCAATGTGAACGACGCCTGTTTCCCTTCCTCCATTGATATGGAGGGATGAGCTAGCTGGGGGAATCTTCAGCAGCAGAAATAGACATGAGGCTTTTCTTAAATAGAAATGAGACTTTCCTGATAGACAAGGAAAATAAGGAAACAATGAACAGGCTGGGGAAAGACTGTGAACAGGCCTGAGAGAGTTTAAAAATCTTCGTTATTCTTTAACTGTTGCCACTAGCATAAGGCACTCTAGGCAGACTTGGCCTTAGCAGAGCTGATCACTCTCTGGCTCCACACCAGTTGCTCTGTGTCAGGCGCTATCCTCCCCCTCCCCTCGCTTGCTGCTGTTGCTTTAGTCCCTCAGTCGTGCCTGACTCTTTGCAGTCCATGGACTGTAGCCCGCCAGGCTCCTCTGTCCATGGAATTCTCTAGGCGAGAATACTGGAATGGGTTGCCATTTCCTTCTCCAAGGGATCTTCCTGACCCAGGAACTGAACCCTGATCTCCGGCCTTGGCAGGTGGGTTCTTTACCACTGAGCCACCAGGGAAGCCCCACACTCGGAGCATTCTACATTTCAGAAAAATCAGGAGGCGATAACTTCAGGGACACCAGACTTGGTGATGTCAGCTGAGTTGCCTGATGTCAGCTGTGACCACTTTGAAACTTTCCAAAAGAAAGGGAAAAGAAAAAAAAAAAAAAAGAGCAAGCCCTTCATGAGGTCACGAAGCCTCTCCCTCTCCCGAGGCGGGCAGCGTTCCTGGGGCACTAGCCTCCGGACTCCCTCTTGCCTGGCAAATGGTAAAACCACCCATTTCTCTCCACCAAACTCTGTTTCCGTATTTCTTCTATTAGGCATTGGTGGACAGGGAGTAAAGATTTTGGCAACACCTGAGTTTCCGGAGCCTCCCCCCACCCCCTTGGGGGCCTTCTGGCAGTTTAGCAGCCCCTCTCTGTCTGCAGGGGCCCTCCTATCCCTCATCCTCCCCACTGCCCTGCAAGACCCCTGGGTCCTCCCAGGAGGCAGACTGGCTGGGGGGGGGGGGCACTGACCACTGTACTCCCAGCTCTGGCCCTCTCAGCAGACCCTGGCGGAGCCTCAGGTCAGGCTGCTGAAGCAGCTGGGGGGGTGGGGGGCATGCGGGGTGTCCCCAGGGGCCCCTGTGGCCTGGGCCCTGTACTGGACCTGGCCCGCCCCACGACTGCAAGGTTTAACCCACTCTCCAGGCCCCCAGGTACTCACCCAGACACGCAGAACCTTCCGGCTGCCTCTGCCCACCCAGGCTGGGCCCTGCCTGGGACTGCCCCCCCCACTCCCCTGGCTTCTCATCGCTGCTGCCCACCGACGCACCCAGCTGCCCCTCCCAGGCAGCCTCGCAGTGTGGGGGATGGGCACTCCCACCAGCACCGTGAAGAGCTCGTCGGACAGACAGACAGACCTCCGCACACACTGCCACCAGCCGTGGGTGCCGCTGCTTAAGGAGCACCCAGAGCTGACCCTCCCTTCCTGCCCCCGCCTCCCCTGGCCCGAGGCCCCGGCTGCCCGGCACAGGCTGGGCGGACACAGCGGAACTCTCCCAGACCAGCATTCTGGCATCCAAGTGTGTCTCCAGCCAAGAGCCCCAGGGGTCCCCTGACGCGGAGAAGCCAGCCCCTAGAGGCGACCGGGTCACCAGAGCTGCCCCCCGTGCTGCACGGGATTCCCCACACACCCCTAATTCCCGGGGCCACAGGCTCACTGCCCCGAAAGACCCCCGTAGGGGAGCCCCTGGGTCTGAGGGGAGGGTCTGCCCACCTGTCCGCCTGATCCTAGGCTGTGTCCTGCAGCCAAGCTGCCCTGGCTGTCCGCCACCCCCTCCACGCACTGAGCCAGTCAGAGAGGGTGCAAGGGGCTCCAGTGGCCGCAGCCCACACAGCCCAGTGAGCGCGGGGCATCCAGCTGGGAGAGCGAGCTCAACTAGGGACCCAGAGGCGGGTGGGTGACTTTCTCCCTCTGTGATGCCTACCAGGCTGCCAGCCTTGTCCAGGGTCCACCTGGTCAGGCCCCAGGCCAAGGACATCTTCCTAGAAACATTCCAACCACTTTTCAGGATACAGAGTGAATATATAAATGGAGCTCAGCCAGACCATATACAGAACTCTGAGCCACAAAAGCAGCCACCAGGCCAGAACCACCAGCACCCCCACAGGAAGCAGCCCACTCCCTGTGGGCCAGACCTGCAGGACGTCAGGCCGCTATCTCTAGCGACAGCCTCGGAAGCCCTACGAAGGCTCTGGGACATCCCCCACCGCACAGGCTTCATCAGTAACCCACAGCTTGCTGGACTTTGTCCTCGCTTCCCACTGAGGACCAAGCAGAGAAAGCTGGACAGGACAGGACACCGCCCAGTCACCGCATGGGGGCCCTCATCTCCTCAGGCGTGCAGCTCCCCCAGCCCTGCAGCCCCATCAGGACGGGAAGCCCAGTCCTGTAAAGAAGCTTTCTACACACAGAAAATAGTTTAACATAGTAATACGTGTTATATAGTCAAGGCTGTGTAGGTAGCGTTCTATGTATATAGTAACCACACGGCGGCGATTCCCTGGCTGCTGCAATTCCGAATAAACAGCTTTGCCTGCTCCCTTCTGGGTGGTGACTGAGCATCTCTGCAGGGAACACTGGAGGGACTCAGGAGGGAACCAACGTTTACGGCTCTCAGGAGCACAGGCTGTGGGCAACGGCCCTTCGGGACTACGCAGGGACCCTGCGTGGGAGGCAGCGAGCCGGAAGGCGGGCTGCAGCGGCTTTTCATACTGAAACTGGGCCTGGCGGGCACCGGGCGAGCACGCGCGGTTCTCACGGCTGTGGTCATTCGGTCCGTGGATGCCGGGCTCTCAGCCCTGGCCCTGCTCAGCCCTGGCCTGCCCTTGCGCGGGCTGAGCGCCCACCCTGTAGCCAGGCCTGGCGCAGAGACCGGGGCTCCGAGGGACCGACCCGGGGGGCGGGGCCGCGGCCAGAGGGGGCGGGGCCGCGGCTGTGCTCTGGGCGGGGCCGCGGCCAGGAGGGGGCGGGGCCCCGAGCTCAGGAATGCGTTCCGGGCGCTCAGGGCTCCCTCAGGCGAGGGGCGTGGCCAGCCCGCCAAGGGCAGGGCCTGCGCAGGAATTTGGAATCTGCACCGCAGGCTGAAAAAGTCTGGGGCTCCCAGGGTCCAAGATGAAGAGGCTCAGGCCAGACCCTGAACCTTGGGCATCTGAAAGGTCGGGTGCTTCAGCACCTCTTCTGTCCTCCAAGCAGACCACCCCACCCCGTACCGAAACTACAGCGGACAAAGGGAAGGGCCTTTGCAGGGGAAGCCCCCGAGGCTCTGACATTAGTGGGACGTTGCCCATAGATCCTTTGCGTTCATCTTTCTTCTTCCGTTAACGTGGGATGTCCTCTGGGAAGGGGTCATGCCTTCCCCTTCCGACTGGGGCTCTGGAAGAGAGGGTCTCCCTCTGAGCCTTCCCAGGGTCCACTCCCTGATCTGGGTGCCCTGCTCACCGGCATCACCCAGCCCACACAGGTGCCACCTCCTCAGACACCCATCTGGCTCTCCTGCACACGGCCAGCCTCGCATGGTGATGCTGGCCCCTCCACCTGGGTGCCCTCATACCTGGGCAGTGGTGCTGACCAACAATAATCAAACTCTGTGTGTGTAGCAGGGGGCAGGGTCAAAGTTGGCCTCCCAGACCTCCTCCCTGCGATGGAGAAGCTGAGCCGGGCAGACACTGGGCTATATCCTGGACACACCCTAAGCTGCAGCTAGGAGGCCCTGGAGGGGTCCAGGGCCCACTGAGCTTTGAGCAGCCTGGTGGGTGGGCAGCCCAGCCATGGGACTGAGCCTCTCGCCTTGTGGAAGGAGCTAAGGTTTTCTGTTCTGCAGTCCCTGTTGGTGAGGGGTGCAGGGTGAGGGCTCTGGGGCCGGGGTGGGGACTAGGGCTAAGGAAGGCACCTGTGACGGGAACGGTTGCTAGCAGCTGGGGAGACAGCTTGGGGCAGCCTGCTGGCATCAGCACAGAGCTGGGGTGCTTCTGGGCCCAGAGCCAGCAAGACTGGGGGCGGGGCGCACAGAGTGAGCTCCTCTCCCCTGGGGTGGGCGGTAAACCGGCAGGAGTGAGGTTCCGGAACTGGGAGGCAGGGGCTGCCACACAATATTTTTAGCTCCTACAAAACCAAAATTTTTCCACTGCCTGGCAACTCTTGGATTACATTTCTGGCAGCTCCCTGGAGCTCAGGGGCAGCCCAGGCCCTTCCCGGTGGGAGGGGGAGCTGAGGCTGCCTTGCCGTGACTTCCCGTCTCCCTCCTTTCCAGAATCTCGGCTTCTCTGTGTCATCCCACCAGGCCCTGAACCTTCTGGGGATATCGACTGACCTGTGTGGGTCACCTGCTTTGGGCTCATCCCAGGGAGGCGGTCTTGCAGACAGGTGGCCTCGGGGAGGTGACTGAGTGTCCGCCCACCGCCCACCTGTGCTTGGGCGCAGTCCACAGGGCCTCAGGCATGCAGGGTCCCATGGTTTCCTGGTCCATCTCCTGTCCACACAACCCTCTTGCCCACCGCCACCTACGTCTCCAGGATGGGGTGCGAGGCCTCTGCCTCCCGAGCCTCACTGCGCGTGAGGAGGCTGGCCGGCCACCGTGGCACCCAGCAGAAGGAGAGAGGGGCCAGGGAGGCGGGTGGGCACCAAGACATTCAGAGCAGCTCCGAACTATGAAACAGAGACGACCACCAGGAGGCCGGTTGCACTGTGTGGGATTCCAACCACATGAAATGGGGTGTGTCACACAGGACACACGCCAGACACTAGGACAGGCTGCATCAGGGGGAGCATGGTCATTTCACAATGAGAAAGGTAGCCTGCAAGCACAGTGACAGAAGGGGGCCAGCGGCACCTCACAGGGAGACCTGGGCTCTGAGCGCGTCTGTCCCCAGCTCGGTCACCAGGGGTGAAAGGGCAGAGCCAGGAGCTGGGTCTCCTGCGCTGTGAGTGGAGAAGGATCAGGGCCCGGGTGGGCTGCACCACAGTCGGGGGAGCCAGGCTGGGGCTCAGTCCCTGGTGCCCCAGGACCCGGGTCAGGTTGGGTGGTGACAGACACAGACCTCTCTGGACCCCACGGTCCTCGTTAGGAGGAGTTGGCGGGGGCCCCACAGGGCGCCCCTAGTAGGGGACCGACTCGACAGTAAGCACTTGCCACTGGAGGCAGTGGGTGGTGCCCCGGAGGGTCCACCCTGCGCCGGGCGCACTGGGAGGAGGGCCTACCCTGCGCTGGGCACTGTGGGCGTTGGGTTTTGGGGAATGGGCTTGAGGGGATCTGGGAGTCCCCCTCCCCCAGGATGAGCCGGCTTGGGTTGAGGTGCAGGGAGAGAACAGGAAGGGCGGAGGCACCCGTACCAGGAAGCCAAGCTTTCGCTTCCACCTGCCCCGCGGGCTCACAGGGGCCGCGTCTGTCCTCGCCTTCCGCTGTCTCCCCCTCTCCGGGCTCAGCACTCCAGGTGCACAAGCCGGGCCGACAGGGAGAGGCCTGGCCGCCCCTGCCAGTCTGGGGTTCTGGTCGAGCTTCCGGGGGCCTGAGGCTGGAAGGGCGGGGAGCGGCTCAGGGGCCGCCCGGGACAGTGGCCACCACCACCACCCCCTATCGCCGAGTCAGCAGCGGTGCTCAAGGGAAGTGATGTGTGCAGGCCTGCGGTTAGAGGGTGAGGAACTTGGTGGTGCCCCGAGGGGCAAGGTGTCTGGCCACAGCGTCCACCTGCAGGCTCTGCTGGGCCGCACACAGACCCGGGGCTCACCGCCAGCGTCTGCTCTGCCTGGGTTGTCTCCCCGAAGAAAAGACACAGTTCAGAGTAGGAAGCGTAAGGTCCCTCCCGTGGCCCCTGCACCGTGCAGGAAAGGCTGCTCAGGGAGGATCCGCAGAGTTGGGTAAAGGAGAGGACAGGCCAGCTTCAGTCACTGACCAGCCTGGGCCTGTCTGGGAGTCTCAGGGTTGGACATGGAGGCCACCCACTGCCTACCCCAGGGCTGCCCCAGCCACAACCCGCCTGTCCTGGTGCCTGGCCCAGGCTGCCTGCCCAGAGGAGGGAGGACAAAGCAGCAGCCTGGGGACGGGGGAGGGCCCAGCCTGCAGAGCCTGGCAGTGCCAGGGGCTGTGGCCAGGGCCAGGGCCAGCTCAGGCTCCAGCTGAGATCAGGCTCTGCTGTGGACCAGCCACGTCCCTTGGGCGTGGACCTCAGGACCTCTGGGCCCTGACTCCTGTCTTCACCCAGGGACAAGCAGGTTGATGCCACCCCCGCCCCCCAATCTGCCAACAGATGCGTGGATGCCAGTTGCAAAGCAGGCCCGCCACTGCCAGAAAGCGCGGGCCCCTGCCCACTGCCGCCTCCTCGGCCGGCTCACTGGGCGACGCTGAGAGGGAGGGTCACTGCCTTCCAGGGCCCCACTCAGCACTCCTGGGCCTCCCAACCCACGTGGCCGGTGCCAGCAGCCCGACCGGACCGGGCGAGCAGGATCCTGAGTGTCGGGCATGAGATGCTGCATGCTGCTCCTTGCCAGGCGCCAAGGGCCAGGCCCAGCTTGGACTTGGTTTTCGCATCTGTAAAATGGCCAGGATGCTGTCCAGGGACCTGGGTTGGCTGAGCCACTGCCGCCTGCACAGGGCCGGGCCCGCCTGTCCAGCTGCCCGCCTCCTCTCAGAGGTGACTGCCCAGGTCCTGGCCGTGCCTCCATCACTGCCGCCTCCCTCTGGATGGCCTGGTCCTGCCCCCGGGGAACAGCCCGGAAGCACAGGGGTGGGGTGGGGGGCATGGGTGCCCCCAGAGTGGGCAGCCACTGGTCTGGGCACTCTGGGCGGGTGTTCTCAGGCCATTCACGCTCGTGCACGTGGAGCAGCAGAGCCAGGCGAGGAAGGGGGATGGCCAGCGCCCCCGACGCCCCCCCGCCCCGAGGGCCGGGGAAAGAGCAGATGTCTGCTTCCTGGCTGCTGTGCGGGCGGCCATGCAGAGCTGTGCGTGAGCAGAAACGGGGACGCTGGTGCAGGTGCATGGGTGAAGGGAGGCACACTCCACACTGAGGTGCACCCCAGGGTCAGAGGACCCGGGACCAGGCCGATGGGGAGACTGAGGCCCCCTCACTCAGCTGGGCAGGGCCCACGCTGGTATCCACGCCCAGACCCACTGGCATAGGCAAGGATCAAGGCCAAGCTCAGGGATGGAGCAGTGCCTGCCCCAGCAGCGGGGTCTGCTGGGAGAGCACGTGTACGTGGGTGTGGTGGGGGGACCGCCACTGTCGGGGTGCGAGGGGTTGGGCTGGCCTCTGCCCACAGCAGCCCAGTGCGGACTCCGAGGAGCCCCGGGAAAGCAATACCCAGGGCTGTTCATGCGGCCAGAGCGGGACGGCCCTCTCCGCCTCCCCGACCCACAGCGCACAGCGCTCACCTGTGATGCCAGGTCTCAGTGGCAGAATCTGCAGAAGGGGTGCCAAACACGCTCTCCCACTCCCCCAAGCATGTCTTCAGCTGGCCTCCCATCTAAGGAGGGCTCCGCTCGACAGTCCCAGTCGAGCGGGCCGCCCAGCGGTGCAGGCCACACAGCCCCTCCCGGGGGTCTGCCTTCCCTGTCAGGTGGGTCCAGGCACAGCCTGTGGGAGCAGGTGGTCCCCCGGTCCAGCCTCCTTCCCCGTCAGACCCCAGGGTGCTCTGATGGGGACTCAGCTCGCCAGGTTGGGGGCTGGAGGGTTCAGGGCTAGCCCATGAGCACGGGGATGCCTGAGCAGGGCACTCGGGAGCTGCAGCTGGAAGGAGTGGGGGTGAAGGAGGGGTGGGGAGGACGGGGGCTGCAGGAAAGTGGCCTCGCCCTCACCCTCAGACAGCTCAGGGCGCCCTCCACCTGTGCCTGTCCCCTCCCCCACTCCTAGGAGGGTCCGCTGCCTCGAAGAACATCTGGCTCCTGGCGTCCAGCGCCGCCCTCTGTCTGCAAGGGCTGCTGGGCTCTGGAGTCACACAAGGGGGTGCCCCAAGGGTGGGCCAGCACCTGCCCCCAACTGCAGGCCCAGGGGCAGGGGCGCGGCTCAGCCAGGACGAAGCTCCCCCAGCTCCC
>SJXQ01003666.1:586844-597309 GCA_006408695.1 Aepyceros melampus | reverse complement strand
GAGCCAAAGCAAAAACAATACCCAGTTATGGATGTGACTGGTGATAGAAGCAAGATCCGATGCTGTAAAGAGCAGTATTGCATAGGAACCTGGAATGTCAGGTCCATGAATCAAGGCAAATTGGAAGTGGTCAAACAAGAGATGGCAAGGGTGAACGTCGACATTCTAGGAATCAGCAAACTAAAATGGACTGGAATGGGTGAATTTAACTCAGATGACTATTATATCTACTACTGTGGGCAGGAATCCCTCAGAAGAAATGGAGTAGCTATCATGGTCAACAAAAGAGTCTGAAATGCAGTACTGGGATGCAATCTCAAAAACGACAGAATGATCTCTGTTCATCTCCAAGGCAAACCATTCAATATCACAGTTATCCAAGTCTATGCCCCAACCAGCAACGCTGAAGAAACTGAAGTTGAACAGTTTTATGAAGACCTACGAGATCTTTTAGAACTAACACCCAAAAAAGATGTCCTTTTCATTATAGGGGACTGGAATGCAAAAGTAGGAAGTCAAGAATCACCTGGAGTAACAGGCAAATTTGGCCTTGGAATGTGGAATAAAGCAGGGCAAAGACTAATAGAGTTTTGCCAAGAAAATGCACTGGTCATAGCAAACACCCTCTTCCAACAACACAAGAGCAGACTCCACACATGGACATCACCAGATGGTCAACACCGAAATCAGATTGATTATATTCTTTGCAGCCAAAGATGGAGAGGCTCTATACAGTCAACAAAAACAAGACCGGGAGCCGACTGTGGCTCAGATCATGAACTCCTTATTGCCAAAGTCAAAGGCTTTAGTGTAGTCAATGAAGCAGAAGGAGATGTTTTTCTGAAATTCCCTTGCTTTTCTCTATGATCCAGCAAATGTTGGCAATTTGGTTTGCGGTTCCTCTGCCTTTTCCAAATGTAGTTTTCATATCTGGAAGTTCTCGGTTCATGCACTGTGCAAGCCTGGCTTGAAGGATTTTGAGCATAACCTTACTAGCACGTGAAATGAGCGCAATTGTATGGTAGTCTGAACACTCTTTGGCATTGCCCTTCTTTGGGATTGGAATGAAAACTGATCTTTTCCAGTTCTATGGCCACTGCTGAGTTTTCCAAATACACTAGCGTATTGAGTGTAGCACTTTCGCAGCGTTATCTTTTAGGATTTTAAATAGCTCACCCGGAATTCCATCACCTCCACTAGCTTTGTTTGGGTGGAGTTTGTTACTCCCAGGCTCAGAGGAATGAGCTCACTCCGGAAGGTCACAGAGCAGGGACAATAGGGTTGGAACAGACACCAGACCTCTGAGAAGTTTCACACTTCATTTGTGTTTTATTAGTGGTCAAGCTTAATTTTTTTGTGTGACCACCCTGACATGGTCATGTGGCATGTGGAATCTTAGTTCTCTATCAGTGATTGAGCCTGGGTCCCCGGCAGTGGATGCAGTCATAGCCATTGGACCTGAGATGTCCTTTAAATTTTTAAAATAAAAACATCAAAGTGTGTTTTCCACTCACATTGCATTTTAATCATGTCTGTTTCCTCCCTTGAATAGGACATGACATTTGGCACCCATTTTGTCCTCTCGTTTTTCATCCTCATCTCTTTCGTTTGGCTGACTGTCTTCCAGAATTTTAGTTTCCAGCTGTTATTAATGCCTTTTACTTTAATTATCTACTATTTTGGGAATCTTTTCTTAATAATCACGTTAAGCGTTATGACTGCATTGCTGATAATTATCAAGAATAATTCTGTTTCATGGTTTCTTTGTTCCTCATCATTCCTTCGTTTCAATTTTCCCCTGTTTCTTGAATTTACTTTTGCATTTTGCCACTGTCGGTGTATAAGTGCTTTTGTTCTTCCATCGAGGCTCTGAGCAGTTTATTAGTCTTTCCATATCTGACAATATGATTTCCCCTTACAATTGGCCTGGGCATTGAGGAAGCAAATGTTTTCCTTCCAGAGATGTTCTCCTTCGGAGGACGGCTCTTCATCATCTCCTGGTCTTTGGGTTGCGAAGGAGCCGTCTGCCCTTCCGATGTGCACCGCTCACCAGGCGATCTGTTTATTCACAGCAACAGCTTTTCTTTTTCATCCCTGGAGTCCAGAATTTTCATCTGCGTGTACTGGGTGTGTGTCCTTTAAAGAAAAAAATTATTCCATAAGTCAGACAAATAGAATCATCATATGATATTGCTTATGTGTGGAATCTAAAAAAAATAAGATCAAATGAACTTATCTACAGACCAGAAACAGAGTCACAGACGTAGAGAATGAGTTTACGGTTCCCGGGAGGAGAGTAGGGGGAGGATAGACTGGGGGGCTGGGACTAAACGCATTGCTGCATTTAAAACAGAGAGCCAGCAAGGACCTGCAGCGCAGGGAGCTCTGCTCAGCACTCTGTCATAACCTACACAGGACACGGGTCTGAAGAGGAGTGAATATACACGCGTGTGTAACTGAATCACCTCTCTGTACACGTCAAATGGCAAGCATAGCATTGTCACACAGCCGTACTCCAACATGAAATAAAAACGTTTAAATAAAAAAAGTTATTCCTGCCTGACAGTTAGCTGGCCATTGCTACCAGGCAGTCAATGGATCAAGTCTTTGTCAAGATCAGGACAATTTTCTTTACTTAAAAAAGTTTAAAAAATGTTTTATTTAAAATTTTATTTTATTTTTAAAATAGAAATGTCATATATTAAACGTCCAAGGTGTAAGGCATGATGGTTCGATATACATACACACAGTGAAATGACCACTGTGGGCAAGCTAACTGACGCCATCCCCTCACTCAGTTATGGCAGCAGCAGGTGAAATCTCACAGAGCCGGGCTCAGCACAGCCAGCTGGAGTCACCACGCTGTGTATGCCAGAGTCACCCTACAGGGAACATTTTCTTTAAAATATTTCTCCCTGTTTCTTCTTCCCCGCTCTATCTGCCTAGGGCATCTGCTATACAGCTTCTGGACCGTCTCTTGCTTCTCTCATCCTTTCCTAGAAAGGTTTATTCAGCTGCACATGACAAGCCCCAAGTGTAAGTGGTTTAAACCACGGGGACTTATACTACAGTGCCTTGTGGACAGTTACCACTTATTTATCAAGCAGCTGAAGGAGGCCCCAGGGCGGGTTCGGTGGCTCTAGAATGTCTGCGAGGCCCGAGGCTTTTGCATTCTCCTCCTGTTCTGTCATCTTCAGCGTGTAGATTTGTTGCCTCTTTGCGACAATTTGGCTGCCAGAGCTCCAGCCATCAGCTTCACAAGTGTTTAAAGGCAGGAAGTGGGGGATGCCAGGCTGGCATGCCTTTCCGTATGAGCCTTCTTCTTTTGTATGAGAGAGAGTTCTTGCCCAGAAACCCCTCAGCAGATTCCCAGCTGTGCGTTGTATGGCAATACTTGCTCCTAGGGAGACTGGGAAAATGAAATGCTGACTCTTTCCAGACCGCAGGCTAGAAGCTGGGCAAGGGGGGAAAAGCTGGCGGCTGTAACAAACAGCAAATGCTCCTTCTTGCTTCTGTCTCAGGTCCAGATAGACTTTCGTGACCACACTTCCTGGGTTCCTCCCTCAGTGCGCGGCCCAGTCTGAGCTGCTGGCCTTTCCGTGAACTTCACCCATGGACTTCATGCCAGGAGCTCTGATGCTCTTCCCTGGCGGCCGTTTTGTCCTCTGGAATCTCGTGCTCTCTTTGAACTCTCCCGTTTCCTGTGACAGCCCCACCTCCTCGCGAGTTGATCTGTTTATAATTTCAGCACTTCTCTTGCAGTTTGTTCCTGCTCGGTCGCTCAGTCGTGTCTGACCCTTTGCGACCCCATGGAGCCTGCCAGATTCCTCTGTCCATGGCATTCTTCAGGCAAGAATCCTGGAGTGGGCTGCCATCTCCTATTCTGGGGGATCTCCCCACCCAGGGGCTGAACCCATGTCCCCTGCGTCTCCTATGCTGGCCGGTGGGTCCTTCACCGTTGAGTCACCAGGGAGGCCTGCCCTCTGTTGCTTTCCCTCAGTTCTCTGGGGTTTCCTAGTTCTGTGTTTGCATTTGCAAATAAAAGACCAGGCTGATTACAACGTGTCATGAATGGTACAGCTGACATGTCACGAGTCTGGCTGTTTTTAAGGTGGTCTTCTCTGTCTCAGATGACACCACCCTTATGGCAGAAAGTGAAGAGGAACTAAAAAGCCTCTTGATGAAAGTGAGAGAGGAGAGTGAAAAGGTTGGCTTAAAGCTCAACATTCAGAAAATGAAGATCATGGCATCCGGTCCCATCACTTCATGGGAAATAGATGGGGAAACAGTGGAAACAGTGTCAGACTTTATTTTTTTTGGCTCTAAAATCACTGCAGATGTGACTGCAGCCATGAAATTAAAAGACCCTTACTCCTTGGAAGGAAAGTTATGACCAACCTAGATAGCATATTAAAAAGCAGAGACATTACTTTGCCAACAAAGGTCCATCTAGTCAAGGCTATGGTTTTTCCAGTAGTCATGTATGGATGTGAGAGTTGGACTGTGAAGAAGGCTGAGCACTGAAGAATTGATGCTTTTGAACTGTGGTGTTGGAGAAGACTCGAGAGTCCCTTGGACTGCAAGGAGATCCAACCAGTCCATTCTGAAGGAGGTCAGCCCTGGGATTTCTTTGGAGGGAATGATGCTGACGCTGAAACTCCAGAACTTTGGCCACCTCATGTGAAGAGTTGACTCATTGGAAAAGACTCTGATGCTGGGAGGGATTGTGGGCAGGAGGAAAAGGGGACGACCGAGGATGAGATGGCTAGATGGCATCACTGACGCGATGGACTTGAGTCTGAGTGAACTCCGGGAGTTGGTGATGGACAGGGAGGCCTGGCGTGCTGCGATTCATGGGGTCGCAAAGAGTTGGACACGATTGAGCGACTGAACTGAACTGAACTGAACTCTCTGTTCCCCCAGAGCCGTGCGTGACCTTGGTGGACACTTGCGTGTTGGCTGCCGGATCCCCGTCTCTAAGCAGGGTGGTTCTGGGACACACATGTCTAAGGAGAGCGGGAGGGGCAGGTGTGGGGCGGGCATCCAGGGGAGAGAGGATGGTGGATGCCAGGCTCGGGGAGGGTGAGCGGGGCCCACCCAGGTGCTGACCCGGGGGGAGAGCAGTGAGAGGGGCTCTCGGGGTCTGCCGCCCCACCCCCCAAACCTCAGGAAGGACGTTTCCCTCCTCCTCTCCTCCTCCTCGCAGGTGAGGCTCCCCCTGTCTTCCCCTGAAATCCACCAGCCACCTGCCCTGGGGGGGCGGAAGGGGCGGGGCACAAGGAACTGGCCACAGGGACCCAGGTTTGGTGAGAGCCACTTAGGAGAGGCTGGCACCCCAAGGATGGGAGCGGGTTCCCCAGCTTGTGCTGTGATTCATGGGGTCGCAGAGTCTGACACGACTGAGCGACTGAACTGAACTGAACTGAACTGAGGAAACTGGTTACTTACAAGGAGTTGCCTTGTGTGTATGTTTTGGTTACTGATAGCACTTATCCATGTATTACTCACTCTACCTCGCAGCCAGCAGTCCCTCAGCACTCTCTCTGTGCCCTGCAGAACACTTTCTTGGGAACAGAGCTAAAAATATGATGTTCCCTGATCTTTAGCAGCCTTAGAGTACTCTGAGATACAGACTCAAAATTACAAAACATGTCAAGATGCTCTCTTTTATTTTAATTGTGGTAAAATATATATAACATACACTTTGCCAATTTATATTTAAATTGACAGTAGTCTTAAGTTTTCATGTTGTTGTGCAACAAAACTCCAGAATATTTTTTGCCATTTAGTCTTTGTCTTGTAGAACTTAAATTCTATTCTCATTAAACAATAACTCCCTACTTTCCATCCCTCTGTGCTTGGTGACCATCATTCTACTTTCTGTCTTTAGGAATTTGACTACTCTAAGAACCCCTTAAGAATGGAATTATATAGTATTTTTTTTCTTGTGTGTCTGGCATATTTCATTTAGAATGATGTATTCAAGATTTATCAATGAGTCAGAAATTCCTTCCTTTTTAAGGCTGAATAATATTACTTTGTATAGATCAAGGAGCATCTTCTTTTTAGCTCTGTTCCCCAGAAAATGGCATTCTGCAGGGCACGAGAGGGTGCTGAGGGACTGCTGGCTGGGAGAGTGAGTGAGTAACATTCTATTTATCTATTCACCTGTTGATGGATACTTACAAGCACAGGCGTATGATAAATGCTATCTTAAGTGTATACAACATTAGGAGGAATTGGGAAGCAGATGCATTAGAATTAACTCATAAAATGAGGAGGCTTTAACCAGAAGATGACCGAGGGGAAGGGTCTCTGAAGTAGAGAGGGCAGTGTGTGCATACTGGAAGCGAGGAGGATGCGGTACTTCAGGAGAATCTACACACAACCTGAGTCTTGGGGAGTGTGTGAACATGAAGACCTGAGGCTGGAGGGGTAGGTGGGGAAGAGATGCCTACTGTCTGTTCTGGATTAGTCTGTTCTTCAAGACTCTGCCCTGGTCCCAGCTGAGGGCCTCAAGCTGCATGGGAAAGGAACATCACTTGCAGACATGGGTGCTGACAGGATCAGGTCACAAGTCTTTCTGCCATCTTCCACCTGGAATCTTCCCTGCTCCTCTCAGTTTGCTTTCATCAACTCTGAGTGAGTCTCTGGACTCTGCCTCCATGGAGGGCTCTGGTTTTTCACCCCTGACTGAATCATGATTCTAGGCTCTCCTCTGGTGGCTCTGAGCTGGCCACACAATCCCTGCTAGAATGGATCTATGACTGCCCTATGGTTCCAGCAGCAGCTCTCCCAGTCCAGCAAGGATCAGATCTGTGCTTCAGAAAGAAGCAGTCTGTGGGAGCAGGGCAAGAGGATGACTGTCGGGTGTGGGTTAATGGAGGACAAGTCTATGGGAAGGGCCAAAGGACAGAGGAGGAGGCCATAGCTGAAGGGCATCAGAGGAAGAAGAGAAGATTTCAGAAATACAAAGAATGGATGGGGAAAAGGAGATATTGGAGAGTTAGAGACAGTGAGTCAAGGCTGACTTCTCAGAATCCACATGAATAATCAGGTGTCAATATAGTGTCCTGGGTCAGGCTAAGTTATATAGTTCAGGAGCTCAGGACCCACCAATCACCATAGGGAGTTCACAACACAGGGAAAGAAATACTGGGATCCCCATCCCCTGGTCAGTTTTTAAGAGAGATTCACCTGTGATGTCACTGATCTAATCTGCACCCATGAAGAACAGAGTCCCCCCAGCACACACAAGAAAGTCAACAGCAGAGGTGGCACTAGTCTTTAGCTGAATTTTAAAGAGGCAAATGGCTTAAACAAACCTTTTCTCCTGGTTTAATGTCTGTTGTCAGGTCCTTCAATACCAGAGGCCCATCTGAACTGTACTTGAAGTTCACTTTGCTCAAGGTAATCATTCCATTGTTGGGCCAGTCTGGTGGTGGACGAAACTCAAGTTCCCAGGGTGCTTCTTGCTCAAGCTCTGTATATTCTATCACCCTTTCTACTGAAATCATCTGCAACATATATGACATCATGTGGGTTAGGAGCAGAGGGTTTTATTTATGGATGTTAAGAGACTGTAAATAAGGCATTCTGGTTTTATATCTTTATATCTGCTTTTTATATGGTTAAGAATATTTCAGGTCTTCACATCTGCGAAGGACTGAAGTAGGAGTGTGATGACTTCTTTGATGATTTGCAAACTTATTCATCATCCTGTAACAGTTTCACTTAGGGCTGCTTCCTTCAGCATTATATTAAAACTAAAAGAATTAGATAAAAGAATGCAAAGATTTTACTTATTCACTTTCCACATCTGAATAAAAAGAATTTTGTCAAAGAAAAGAATACTTATGAACACTAATCAGTGGTTATAAAAGGGCCACATGTTATAGAGGAGTAGAACTGGATGGTCATCAAACATCATTTTAATAATTTCTCACTTTCTACTCTATTAGAAGAGAGAAATGCAAGTATTATGTTTTTATTGTTTTTCTCTCTTTGGGACAATATGCAATACTCAAAGGAGAATATAATTTAAATACTGAGCAAGGCCTCCTAAACAAAAATAACTTGACATCTTTGATAGCACATTCAGAGAGGTAGCTTATTCTACCAAAAAGGAGGGATACCAGCACATTCAGGGTTTAACATATGCAAGAATGAATGCTAAATGAGGCGAGGACAGATGTCTATCAATTAAACAAAGAACTACAAAATATTGAATTCTTCTTTTACCAATAATGAGGAATTATCGTTAAGAAACAATAATAAACAACCTCCCCCCAAACTGGTTTATATTCTCTCCAAGATTTCAGAACCTCCCTCCTACAGAGACATTTAGTACATTTAAAGACAGTTTGTGATGAATAAAAACCTGCTGACATAGCACACATAAGACTGAGTAAAAAATGTACTTTTTTACATTAGCTTTAAACCGATGGAGGAGGATATAAAAACTTCTGTGAGCTAGATGTAAAAATAAGTTTTAATATTTTACATAAAAATTCCTTTTATACTTTTTAATGGCAAGAAGTAGTACAAGGTTAGGAATGTTAAGGTAAACATCACCATATTCTCAACTTCAACACTTAGCCTGATGCACCATGGGAACACCACCATGACATTGAGGGCATAGGACAGTATCAGGCCAACATGCCCGACATTCAAAGCTAAATGAGGAAGAAGAGGGGAGAATAGTCAGTCCTGTTTTTGACCTTGAGGCCAGTTCCTTCTATTACTTTATTAAGATAACTCCTTTATAATATTTAAATCATTTACATATAATGACAATATTACTTATACTTTTACTATCATTGATTGAGTCCACAATACAATTAAAACCTCCCTCCCAAAAAATTAAAACCACTATGAATTCAGAAAGACTATTAAATGAACTTAATCTCAACATTGTCAATATACAATAGATAATGAGGAATAATGTTATTATTAAGACTTTTATCACTGTGGTTTCAAGAACAATCAAGCAATTTCACTTTCTATGTCCAATGCAGCCATAGTTGGAAACCATGAAAAACAAGGCAACGGTTTCTAAAAGCCAGAGCTTTTAAAACTAAAATACCATTCTCATTCAGTTCAGTTCAGTCGTGCAGTCGTGTCCGACTCTTTGCGACCCCATGAATCGCAGCACACCAGGCCTCCCTGTCNGGCCCGCTCGTGGGTGTCCGGCTGCCCCCAGCCCCGGGCCCGCTCGTGGGTGTCCGGCTGCCCCCAGCCCCGGCCCGCTCGTGGGTGTCCGGCTGCCCCCAGCCCCGGCCCGTTCCCGTCGCGTCCCCGCTGGGGTCTTGCCGGCACTGGCCACGCGAGGGGGCCCGAGCTCCGCCCACGGCTCTGGCTCCCGAGCCAGCGGGGCGGTGGGCGCGGCCTCCGGCGCCCGGCTTCCGAGCAGCAGCGGGGGCTGGGAGCGGCCCTCCCGTCGGGGGCATCGAGGGCGGGCTGGGCTCGGCGCCCCGCCCGCGGAAGAGGGCGGGCTCTGCCCAGGGCCGGGGGCCTCCTGGGGGCGGCGGTGGACGCGAGCGGGCTCCGCCCGGGAGAGGGGTCCGTCTCCGGACTCGGCAGCCCGGGAGGTCGCGCCGCGGCCCCTCCCCACGAGCCCCGGGCTGGGGGCTCCACCCCGCTTGCTGGGGCTGGAACTGAGGTCCGGGCTGCACAAACAGGTATTAACGCGGCTGCTGGGGCGGGAGACGCATCCTTATCAATATTTATTAAACCCGCGGCCCGTCATTCAAGAGCCTCATAAATATTAATTCCCAATTAAACATTTATATGAAGGAGGTTGTGTCTCCTCCCCCTCAAAGAACCCGTTTGAAGCTGGGGCTGCTGGTGGCCGCGGGGGACGCGGGGTCTCCAGGGAGGGGCGCGGGGCGCGGGGCTGGCAGTGGGGCGACCCGGCGTGCCCGGGCCCCGACCAGCGCCCCCCACCACCCCACATGCCGAGTCCGCAGAGGGGCCGCTGCTGGCCAGTCAGGGCTCTGTGGGCCGTCCAGCTGGTCTCGGAGTGAGTCACCAGGGAGGTCAGCTGCACAGGGCAGTGAGTTTAGGGGGCAGGGCTGTGGTGAGGGTCTGGCAGAAGGGGGAAGGGCTGCCCCCCAGACTGGCGAGGCCCCGGAGGCCCCTGCAGACTCCAGGCCCCAGTGGCGGGGTCTCCTGCCCCGTGGGCCTCGGGTGTTGACGTGGAGGGCTGGTAACCGGCGGTCCTCAGCCCCTGCCCAGAGCTGCCTCCGAGCGTGTGTGACAGCAGGGTGGGCTCCGACTAGGTCGGGACCCTTGCACTACGCAGGGCGGTCGGGGCGTCTGCGCGGCCCTCTGCTGGGCTCCGGCCCGACTCCACTTGCCAGGGTGGCGTCCCGCAGCACCCCGCCTTTGATGAGTCTCGGGGCGAGGATCCTCCTGTCTGCCCTGCGCGGCAGGCTTTCTGCAGTTGTGATGCACGCGACCGCCT
>SJXQ01003666.1:556806-583096 GCA_006408695.1 Aepyceros melampus | reverse complement strand
TTGTCCGAGCCTCCCACAGGGAGTGTGGAGAGCCCAGTCTCCGGGGTCCTGGCTACTGGGGGCGTGATCCTGGGTCAGCTGTGAGGATGAGGTGCCCCGGGGGGAGGGAGCGCCGCCCAGGGCCCCCAGGGAAGGCTGCCCTGCAGGACGCTGCCCTGGTTAGTGCTCCCTGCCCCTCGGCCGGGTTGCCCCACCAGCCTGCCTGCGGGTTCACACACGTGGCCCCATGCTGGGCGGAGAAGTCGGGTGGGAGGTGGGGTGCAGGTCGGCGCGGCTGGGCTGTCAGGCTGTGCCCACGAGGCTGGGCACGGGGTGTGGTGGGAGGTCTGAGGGGCTTCAGCAGAGCCTGCGACTCTCCCTTGTCCTTTCCGGAGGGGGCGTCTCTGCAAGGGCAACGAGACCTGTGTCTGCTGTGTGGAGCCGGCTCTCACGGGGAGGCAGTGGGTGATGCCTCAGCCTGGTGCTCAGGAACACACACTGTCTGTGTCCCCCAGGTTCAGAGTACCATTCAGTTCAAAGCACCGAGTGAAATGTCTGTGTCCATAGCTTGGGGTGGGGAGGGCGTGGGCAGGGCTGAGGGCTGGGCGGGTGAGCCCCAGCCAGGGCACGAAACTCGCGTGTGGCCGCAGCTGTCCTCCCCCCAGCCCACGTGGACCTGGAGCCCGCTGTTCCGGCCGCCTGTGCCCCCTGCACGGCACCCCCATCCCGTGCCGCTCCTGCCTGCCCTCCCGGCTGATCTCGGGGAGGGTCCGGGCAGCGGCAGACTGTGCGTTGGGCTCGCCTGGGGCTGCGACTGCCCCTCACTCAGCAGGGTGTGCCCGTTCCTGCTTCCCCGCCACGTGCCACCTCCAGCTGGCACCACTCAGAGGTTCTGGGGGACAGGCTGCTGGACTGAATGAACCCGGTTTCCCCCACTGCCAAGTTCCTGTTTGAAGCTTAGCCTCCAACGTGGCTGTGTTTGGAGAGAGAAGGTAACTAAGATTAAGTGAGGTCAGGAGAAGGCTGCTTCGGTCCACTCTCCGCAGGGCTGAGGCCCGCAGCTCGGTTGAGGCCCACAGTGGGGCTGCAGAAACCCGGGCTGGGGCCAGGGGCCACCTAGGGCTTGGGGTCTCGGACAGCAGGTGGGCAGCCGGGTCTTCAGCCACCCTGCTGCCCACAGAGCCCGAGGGTCAACCCATGGCGGTGATTTTCCATGGCACACGGACATTCTGATACAAGCATTTAATCAATGCTGCTGGGAATGAGACTGGATTGGCCTGAATGTGTCCTAATCCAGGCCGAGGACTTCAGAGCCCGGTGAGCGGCAGTACGTGCAGGCCGGCCACGCCGATGGGTGACGGCCGAGGCCGGGGCTCTGGGGGAGCCGGGGGTCCGCACCCAGCAGGAGGCCGCGCGCAGCGATGGAAGGCGCCAGGGGCCCTCGTGGCACCCCCGGCCCGCTCTTCAGGTACGTGTCCTTTTCCCTTCCAGACCGTCTCTTGTCGGAGTTGCTTTTATCTTCTGGGTTCTAGCAGTTCACTAGTCACACGCACGGCAGCACTTTTATCCCGTCTCTGTTTGCTTTTCACTCTGTCTGTGGGACGCTTCTGGCGCTTGGAGCGTCCGGCCAAGCTGGACGACTCAGCACTGCGCTCCTGTCTGTCTGTCTGTTCTCTGCCTCGTGTAAGGAGTCCTTGGCTCCACCGGTGGCACAGCGCGCTCTGTTCCCTGTAAAAGGCTCACAGAAAGCCCGAATGGACTTTGGGCCCACCCAGTGGTTTGATTTTTCACGTTTCAAAACCTTAGGAGTCTATAAGGCGAGTTCCATCCCCCTGCGCTCCGTGCGCCTGTGGCGGGAGGCCGGCACTGAACCGAACCCTCCTCCCGTGGAAAGGCAGTGTCCTTGCGCCACTTGTGAGACAAGCTGCTTTCACGCCTACGCTGTACGGGGTGGCAGCCCAGAGCCACGCATGCCTTATCACATGTAAGCAAACTGACATGAAATAAAATTTAAAACTTGATTTCTCAGACCCACTGGTGGCATTTCAAATGCTCAGTAGTCACACAAGCTGATAATTATAAAAATGAATAAAGGTAGGAAAGGCGTAGAAACACGATTCCGTAATTGCATGAACGCACGTGGACATCATCAGCACTAATTAGAGGCCATCCTTCTGAAGGATGGAAGATTTACAAAAACTGGCCACATTTCAGAAATACCAACTTGTGGGGCCTGCAAGATGCATTCTCTGCTGAAAGAGTGGTCGACTTAGAAATCAGTAGTAAATGGTATTAGCAAACCCCACAGTTTCAGAATGAAAAAAAAATCTAAATAATCCAGCTTCAAAGAGGCGTTCATAGGGAAATGAGAAAATAGATCTGAACAGTAACTGCTTACCAAAACTTGTGACGAAGCAGGGAAGAGCCCGTCTTGTTTTATGCATTTTTGTGTAAGTCCAGTATTTTGGGATCTTAGTTTCCTGACCAAGGACAGAATACACACCCTCTGCAGTGGAAGCAGAGAGTCTTAACCACCGGCCTGCCAGGGAAGTCCCCGTACCTGGGACGCTTTGGTCTGGGACTTCCAGCCTCCAGGACTATGAGAAAATGAATTTCTTAAAAATAAATTTTTAAGCCTCCTACTTTGAGATATTTCTTTATGGCAGCCCTAGCAAACTAAGACATATGCTTTTCTCTTTTTGCTTTTAATATATTTTCTTTATCATGAATTTCTGCAGTTACTCTGTGGCATAATTAGGTATGTAATTGATTTTAAAATTCTGCCTGGAACTTATGAGTCATGGATCTGAAAATAGACCTTTCATCAGTTCTGGAAACTTCTCAGCCCCTGTCTGTGCGAAGAGAGCTCGCAGGGAGAGGCTGAGACTGCTGCCCTTGCAAGGGTGACTTGTGGCTGACCTCTGGGGACGTGGTTTCTGGAGAGTTCCCGCCACCTCTAGAACTTGCTGTGGCTTAAGTGTTTGTGCAAACAGTGTGGTTTATTGAACCTCTGATAGATACAGGCTGCTGGTGTGAGCAGTTCCCGATAAAAGCCCCGGGCCCTGGGGTCTGTGTGCCGAACCACTGCAGCTAAGAATGCTGCTTTTACTCTATGCTTCTTCTGATTTGTTTCTCTCCCCACTAACAACCAAATAGGAACCATACTTTGCGGCAGAAAGTCATTTAAACACTCTAGAATATTGAGTCTGATTTTCAAATGTTGAAACTCACTACTATGATTCTGCACCAGGCAAATCTATGCAGACACACAGTCTCTGCGTTTCGCACACATTCTACGCCCCTGCCCTAAATCTTTCCATCATCCGCATCCTCCAACAATAGAGCACAGAATGGATTTAACTAAGGATGCAAATGCTAGGATTTTGAGGGTGAGGGAGAGGGGAAAAGATGTGGTGTTTGGGTTGCTTCTGACAGTTTCCAACTACGAAGAGGCTGCAGCGAACACCCCTGGGCCGTGGTGTTTTCAGGGCCACCCTAGACCGTCTGGGTCATACGGGAAGAATGTGCGGTTTCGTAAGACACCGCCCAGCTCCTGTCCCAAGTGTTTGCTCGCTTGCGTTCTCCCTGCATGTGTCAGGGCGCCTCTTCCCCAACAGCCTCACTGGCAGAATGAGCTGTCACTCCTTCCGGTTTCATCAATATGGAATTGTATCTGAGTGTACAGGGGTGTGTGTGTGTGTGTGTGTGTGTGTGTGGTAGAAATAAACACCTGCAATTGTAACCATTAAGAAAAGCCTTGTGGGTTTTGTTTCTGTGTTTGTGGCTGCGCCGGATCTGGCTTGCTGCGTGGGCTCTTCCCAGTTCCCTGCGGGCTCCTGATTGCAGCGGCTTCTTGTCCGGGACGTGCGGTCCAGGAGCTGGGCACACGGGCTTAGCTGCCCCTCAGCCTGTGGGACCTTCCCGGACCAGGGATCGAGCCTGTGTCCCTGCACTGGCAGGCGGACTCCTCACCACGGGGCCACCAGGGAGGCCCTGCCCACCTTTATGTGAGCAGCTCTGTGGCGCTGAGTGCACCCAGCCCTGCCGCCGCCTCCAGGACTCTCCGTCTCCCTGTCCCCGCCGAACACTGACCTCTCACCCCTCCTCCCCAGCCCCTGCCCCGCCGTCTACTTTCGGCCCATGAATCTGATGCTTTAGGGCCCTCCTGTGAGTGGAGTCACACAGATCTCTCCTCTTCAGTGAGTATGATACCCTCGGGGTTTGTGCGAGTCGAAGCCTGTGTCAGGATTTTACTCATTTTTGAGGCTGAATACCTTACTGTGGTTTTAGTCTGCACTCTGTAGTCACGTGTGGGGTTGAGCGCTATTTCGTGTGTTTAAGGGCCACTTTTACATCTTCTGGGGGGATTTCCTGTCCATGTTTTTCTCCATTTGTTCCCGTGGGTTTCTGTTCTCCTTCCGTCTTCAACATTTAAGAGCTTTTAACGTTGCTGTTTTGCCACAAAGTCGTGTCTGACTCTTTGGCGACCCCGTGGACTGTAGCCCGCCAGTCGCCTCCATCCGTGGGAGTCTCCAAGCCTGAACGGTGGCCATTCCTCCCCCAGTGGATCTTCCCAACCCAGGCATCAAACCCTCGTCTCCTGACTTGGCAGATGGATTCTCTAAGCCACCTGCCCGTTCTCTGAGCCGCCAGGGAAGCCCGAATTAGGAATATCACCCTTTTATCTGGACTTCCTCGGTGGGTCAGCTGGTAAAGAATCCGCCTGCAATGCGGGAGACCTGGATTCGATCCCTGGGTTGGGAAAAACCCCTGGAGCAGGGAAAGGCTGCCCACTCCGGGGCTCTGGCCTGGAGACGCCATGGACCGTACAGGCTATGGGATGATATGTGCTGTGCATGCTTTTCCTTAGTTTGTCAGTTTGTATCTTCTGACTTTGCTCAGGTCTTTTTTATGCAGAATTTTAGCTTCTGTTTAGTCAGGTGTATAACCCTTTTCTCTTATTGCCTCTGGATGTTGAGTCACAGGTAGAAATTCTTTCCCTGTGTCGAGGTTAGTGGCGTTCACTCCTAGTTCCTTCGGCACTGTCTGGTTGGAGTTTACTGTTGGGTGTGGTGTGAGGCGTGGATCTAACTCATCTTTTCCCAAATGGCTTCTGAGTTGTCCCAGCACCATTTGTAAAAAGTGCATCTTTTAAAAGAAGCCACTAGGCTTCCGGCATGGCTGCGCTCTTTCACATTCCCGTCGGCGTGGTCTGGGTGAGCGATCCAGCTTCGCTGTAGCATCAGCAGCATTTGGTGTTATGCATTTATTTTTAGCCGTTTTGATATGTGTGGTTTTAGTTCTTATTTTCCTAATTATTCATTATATTGAACATCTTTTCGTGTGCTTATTTGCCGTCTGTGTGCCTTCTTTGGTGAGACGTCCGCTTGCGTCTTTTTCTCTTTTCCTTTTTTCTCAAACTTGCTTCCTTGGCTGCACTGGGTCGTGGTTGCTGCGTGCAGGCTTCTCTCGTTGCGGCGAGCAGGCGCCACTCCCTCGGCCGCGGTGCGCAGGCTGCTCATCGTGGTGGCTGCTCTTGTTGCGGAGCACAGGCTCTAGGTGCCTGGGGAACCTGCAGCATGTGGCCTGGGGGCTTAGGCAACCCGTTCCGTTCAGTTCAGTTGCTCAGTCGTGTCCGACTCTTTGTAACCCCATGGACTGCAGCACGCCAGGCTTCCCTGTCCATCACCAACTCCTGGAGCTTGCTCAAACTCATGTCCTCGAGTCGGTGATGCCATCCAGCCGTCTCATCCTCTGTCATCCCCTTTTTCTGCCTTCAATCCCTCCCAGCATCAGGGTCTTTTCCCTTGAGTCAGTTTTAGCATCAGGTGGCCAAAGGATTAAGAATTTCAGGGTGGAGGGACCGGGTGGAACGGAAAAGTAGGCTATGGAGGTGGAGGTGGGAGAGACCAAACAGCATGGGGCCCGAGGGTTCCCTGTTCGGTGAGGCCTTCACGGGCTTGGACTGGACTTTCTGAACGTCTCTTGCCGGTTGCAGGAAGTTGGTCGTATGAAGATTGAGCTCTTTGCAGACGTTGTGCCTAAGATGGCGGAGAATTTTAGGCAGTTCTGCACAGGAGAATTCAGAAAAGATGGGGTTCCGATAGGATACAAGGGGAGCACCTTCCACAGGGTCATAAAAGATTTCATGATTCAGGGTGGAGATTTTGTTAATGGAGATGGTACCGGAGTTGCCAGTATCTACCGGGGGCCGTTCGCAGATGAAAATTTTAAGCTTAGACATTCAGCTCCAGGCCTTCTTTCCATGGCAAACAGCGGCCCCAGCACAAATGGCTGCGTTTTTCATCACCTGCTCTAAGTGTGATTGGCTAGATGGGAAGCACGTGGTGTTTGGAAAAATCATTGATGGACTTTTGGTGATGAGAAAGATTGAGAATGTTCCCACAGGCCCCAACAATAAACCCAAGCTGCCTGTGGTGATCTCACAGTGTGGGGAGATGTAGTCCAGAGGGAGACTGAATCAGGCCTTCCCTTGTTCGATGTGATACTCTTGAGTAAGATAACCTGGATTGGCCCCTGTGTTGGCTTCCCTGCTGGCTGCTGCCCCATTTGATCAAGAAAGAGACCTTGGAAGCATCACAGATTCAAAACCCAAAATTTTGTGTTTAAGTTTTCAACTGTAAATAAAGTTGTTTGTTTTTTTTTTGTTGTTTTTTTTTTAAAAAGAATTTCAGCTTCAGCATCAGTTCTTCTGATGAATATTCAAGACTGATTTCTTCTAGGATTGACTGGTTGGATCTCGTTGCCGTCCAAGGGACTCTCAAGAGTCTTCTCCAACATCACAGCTCAAAAACACCAGTTCTTTGGCGCTCAGCTTTCTTTATGGTCCAACTCTCACATCCATATGTGACTACTGGAAAAACCATAGCCTTGACTACACAGACCTTTGTTGGCAAAGTAATGTCTCTGCTTTTTAATATGCTGTTAGGTTTGTCATAGATTTTCTTTCAAAGAGCAAGCATCTTTTAATTTCATGTCTGCAGTCACCATCTGCAGTGATTTTGGAGTCCAAGAAAATAAAGTCTGTCACTGTTCCCATTGTTTCCCCATGTATTTGCCATGAAGTGATGGGACTGGATGCTATTATCTTAGTTTTTTGAATGTTGAGCTTTAAGCCAACCTTTCACTCTCCTCTTTCGCTTCATCAAGATGCTCTTTAGTTACTTTTTGCTTTCTGCCATAAGGGTGATGTCATCTGCATATCTGAGGTTACTGATATTTTTCTCAGCAATCTTGATTCCAGCTTGTGCTTCATCCAGCCTGTCATTTTGCAAGATGTACTCTGCATAGAAGTTAAATAAGCAGGATGCCAATATACAGTCTTGACATACTCCTTTCCCAATTTGGAACCAGTCTGTTGTTCCATGTTTTGTTCTAACTGTTGCTTCTTGACCTGCATATAGATTTTTCAGGAGGCAGGTAAGGTGATCTGATATTCCCATCTCTTTAAGAATTTTCTGCAGTTTGTTATGATCCACACAGTCAAAGGCTATGAAGGCTATTGGTTTCCATATGTTAACTCTACATTCTGCTACCTTGCTGAAATGTTTAATTATTTGAGTTAGTTTTATCATTTGTTCCTTATGAATGTTCTAGAAATATGAGCCTATCATTTATAAATATCATTTAAATTCTTTTCTCTCAGATGTTAAAGAATCTGCCTGCAATGCGGGAGACCTGGATTCAGTCCTTGGATTAGGAAGATTCCCCTGGAGAAGGGAATGCTATTGACTCCAGTATTCTTGCCTGGAGAATCCCATGGACAGGGGAGCCTGGCAAGATCCAGTCCATGGGGTTGCAAAGAGTCAGACATGACTGAGTGACTGACACTTTCACTTTCACATGCTTCTATTTAATTTCTCTTGTCTAATTCAGTTCAGTTCAGTTGCTCAGTCGTGTCCGACTCTTTGCGACCCCATGAATCGCAGCACGCCAGGCCTCCCTGTCCATCACCAACTCCTGGAGTTCACTCAGACTCACGTCCATTGAGTCCGTGACGCCATCCAGCCATCTCATCCTCAGTCGTCCCCTTCTCCTCCTGCCCCTAATCCCTCCCAGCATCAGAATCTTTTCCAATGAGTCAACTCTTCGCATGAGGTGGCCAAAGTACTGGAGCTTCAGCTTTAGCATCATTCCTTCCAAAGAAATCCCAGGGCTGATCTCCTTCAGAATGGACTGGTTGGATCTCCTTGCAGTCCAAGGGACTCTCAAGAGTCTTCTCCAACACCACAGTTCAAAAACGTGGACTGTAGCCCACAGGGTCTTCTGTCCATGAAATTCTCCAGGCAAGCATACTGGAATGGGTTGCCATTCCCTTCTCCGGGGGATTTTCCCAACCCAGGGATCAAACTCGGGTCTCCTGCATTGCACACATATTCTTTACAATCTGAACCACCAGGGAAATAAGGCACAAAATATTATCTCTTTTTAAAATCATTATTAGATTTAGTGATCCTCACTGTCAATGAGTAACAAAAATTGTGCACTGAATTTTGAGGAACATTTTTTCACATAACCCCAGATTGTCTTCCTCATCCTTTAAGGATTTTACTACCTGATTTTCTATTATTTTCTCCCAAATTGCTCCTGCCATGGCAACTTTAATATCCATGGAGGAGACTCTTCCAATAACTTTGACTCTCAGGTATTTGACCTATTATATTTTTGATCTTGACTCTTCCTAAGACTTCCAATCTGTGAACATCATATAAAGTTTGTCATTGCCAGTATCTGTAATTACCTCATTCTCTAGACCACCTACAGACCCCCATGTTTAGCTACTTGGTCTCTTTATCATCTGCTCTGGAGAAGGAAATGGCAACCCACTCCAGTATTCTTTTCTGGAAAATCCCATGGATGGAGGAACCTGGTAGGCTACAGTCCATGGGGTTGCAAAGAGTCAGACATGACTGAGCAACTTCACTTTCTAGACCACTAAGAAAATCCTTTGCCTTTCTTTGGGATTGGAATAAAAACTGACCTTTTCCAGTCCTGTGGCCACTGTTGAGTTTTCCAAATTTGCTGGCTATTGAGTGCAGCACTTTCACAGCATCATCTTTCAGGATTTGNAGCCTTCTTTGACATTGCCTTTCTTTGGGATTGGAATAAAAACTGACTTTTTCCAGTCCTGTGGCCACTGCTGGGTTTTCCAAATTTGCTGGCATATTGAGTGCAGCACTTTTACAGCATCATCTTTCAGGATTTGGAATAGCTCAACTCAATCACCTCCACTAGCTTTGTTCGTAGTGATGCTTTCTAAGGCCCACTTGGCTTCACATTCCAGGATGTCTGGCTCTAGATGAGTGATCACACCATCATGGTTATCCGGGTCATGAAGATGTTTTTTTGTACAGTTCTTCTGTGTATTCTTGCCACCTCTTCTTAATATCTTCTGCTTCTGTTGGATCCATACCATTTCTGTTGTTTATCGAGCCCATCTTTGCATGAAATGTTCCCTTGGTATCTCTAATTTTCTTGAAGAGATCTCTAGACTTTTCCATTCTGTTCTTTTCCTCTATCTCTTTGCATTGATCGCTGAAGAAGGCTTTCTTATCTCTTCTTGCTCTTCTTTGGAACTCTGCATTCAGATGCTTATATCTTTCTTTTTCTCCTTTGCTTTTCGCTTCTCTTCTTTTCACAGCTATTTGTAAGGCCTCCCCAGACAGCCATTTTGCTTTTTTGCATTTCTTTTCCATGGGGATGATCTTGAACCCTGTCTCCTGTGCAATGTCACGAACATCATTCCATAGTTCGTCAAGTACTCTATCAGATCTAGACCCTTAAATCTATTTCTCACTTCCACTGTATAATCATAAGGGATTTGATTTAGGTCATACCTGAATAGTCTAGTGGTTTCCCCTACTTTCTTCAATTTAAGTCTGAAATTGGTAATAAGGAGTTCATGATCTGAGCCACAGTCAGCTCACAGTCTTGTTTTTGTTGACTGTATAGAGGTTCTCCATCTTTGGCTGCAGAGAATATAATCTGATTTTGGTGTTGACCATCTGGTGATGTCCATGTGTAGAGTCTTCTCCTGTGTTGTTGGAAGAGGGTATTTGCTATATATTCATTGGAAGGACTGATGCTGAAGCTGAAGCTACAATACTTTGGCCACCTGATGCAAACAGCCAAATCATTGGGAAAGACCCTGATGCTGGGAAAGACTGACGGCAAGCGGAGAAGGGAACAACAGAGGATGAGGCTGTTGGATAGCATCACTGACTCAATGGACATGTGTTTGAGCACACTCCCGGAGATTGTGAAGGACAGAGAAACCTGGCATGCTGCTGTCCATAGGATTGCAAAGAGTCAGACCTGCCTTAGTGACTGAACAGTTAACAAAGGAAAAATACACATCCACAAACACAGCGAGGCTAGGGTGAGGACCTAGAGTGTCCACTGTCTAGCGGTATTCCAGAAAAGTGGTTCTTTTGTTTCAGTGTATCTCATCACCAGGGGACCCTGATGGAAATACAGAGGTTCAGATCTGATTTTCCTTCAATGAACTTGGGCCTCTTTGTTCTTTATTACCTCCCCAGGTGAATCCCCAAGCGGTCCACAAAGAAGTTGACAACCATGGCTCTACAAGTCTCTGCAACACTTTCAAAGCCACTGATCCATATCATAATTTTTAACGACCACATAAACTTCATAGAATGTTTAACTTCATAGTTAAACACTCCACTATTGATGGGTATTTAGGTTGTTTACATTCTTTTTTTTTTTTTTTCGGTTGCAACAGTTGCGTAAATGTTCGTACACACCCATATTCTCTGTACATGTGTGAATGTCTGCAAGATAGATTTCTGGAAATGAAATTGCTGGGCCAGAATATGCATGATCCAAATTTTGATAGATATTGCCCAACTGCCCTCTGAAAGGTTATATCAATTTACTCTCCTGCCAACAACACTGAAGAGGGTACCTCTCTCCTTACCTTGTCATTTTTCTCTTGACTCAGGTTTTAACACTGTTTATTTTAGGTACTGATGAAATCCACATCACATCACTGACAAATGGATCTGTAAGCACCCAACTGATTCCCTTTCAGGAACACATTCAGCAACCCCATTGATACTTCAGAAATTTTCTTATCAGTGGCCTCCTCTATCACACAGCCAAGGCCACTAAATCGATATGCATATCTCGGTATCTCTGGTGTACTCAAACATATAAGGAATGTTGCTGCGTCTCTTGGTTTCAGGCTGAGTTTTCTGTTTTCTGTGAAAGAGGTTATTATTTATAGCCAAGAAATTCTGAAGTCAAAAAATATAATTCTCGCATTGTTGAGTTCCTGGATGCCTTTCTCCGATCAGAGCCGTATCTCTGAGTAACACATCACGGGAGTGACAGGTCTCTGGTGATTTAGGAGCCTGCCAGATCATTAGAGCATTACCAATGTAAGGATGTATTAGTGTAACACATCATCAGCGTGTTATCGCTCTGTGATGAATTGCTTCAAATCAGAACAATGGCCTAAAGAAACTATGAATTCTTTTAGAGTTACAAATGAAATCTTTTTTTTTTCAATAAGGAATAAATAAATATGAATGTTCTTTTTTCACAGTGAAGAGGGGTTTAAATCATGTATTTTTGATCTCTTGATTATCCCTTGGTTATTGTCTAGTTTGAGCTAGAGATGGGGTCTCCAGGCCAGATAGGTGAGAGGTTTTCTAGCTATGAAATTAATTACTTGTGCCGAGGGAAGGTGAGCATTGGGAAGAAAAGGTTTTCTTCACTGCAATACTTGGGGGATATTTCCCTCTATATTGTGGGATGTCTGTGAATAGGGGGCTTTTCATTTGTGCATTTGCTTTTAAAAGGGATCTCCTTGAAAGCAGAGACTATCTTTTAGTAACTTGGTCGATCACCACAGTGCCTTAACGCTGTGTATTGCAATCTTAGAGATGGAGAAGGGAATGTATTCCTTCAAAGCCAAATGTTCCCACCACTGGAGTTATCCTTTTGCCTAAAGATAGACCCTTTAGAGGCTTCCCAGGTAACACTAGTGATAAAGAACCAACCTGCCAATGCAGGAGATGTAAGAGATAAAGTTCCAATACCTGGGTCAGGAAGATGCCCTGGAGGAGGGCAAGGCAACCCACTCCAGTATTCTTGCCTGGAGAATCTCATGGACAGAGGAGCCTGGTGGGCTGCAGTCCATAGGGTTGCACAGAGTCAGACATGATTGGAGCCACTTAGCACAGCACAGCACAGTCACTTTAGAGGGCTTCCCAGGTGGCTCAGTGGTAAAGATGTAGATTCGATCCCTAGGTTGGCATCCCGGAGCCTGGCGAGCTACAGGGCATGGGGTGCAAAAGAGTTGAACACGACTGCGCATTTAAACAACAATAACAATGGTAGTTTTAGAATGGGCTCCTTGGGGACTTTCCTAGTGGTCCAATGGTTGAGACTTCATCTTCTGATACAGGGAGTGTGTGTTCAATCCCTTATTGGGAGCTAAAATCCTATGCTCCTTAAGGCCAAAACATCAAAACATAAAACAGGAGCAACATTGTACCCAATTCAATAAAGGCTTTAAAAATAGTTCACATTAAAAAAAAAAAAACCTTTTTAAAAAATGAATGGGCTCCTTAAAGTGGAATTGTGCCAACAAGAGGAATGAGAAGGGTCTTGCCCAATGGCTCAGCAGGTAAAGAATTCGCCTGCAATGCAGGAGACATAGGAGGCCACAGGTTCCATCCCTGGGTCGGGAAGATCCCCTAGAGGAGGAAATGGCAACCCACTCCAGTATTCTTGCCCGGGAAATCCTATGGACAGGGGAGCTGGTGGGCCACAGTCCATGGGATTGCAGTCAGACACACTGAGTGATTATGCATGCATGCACGAGGGGTGAGAGGTGCTTTGTGACTCTCCAATGTCAGCAGGAGTGAAAAAGACTTCTAAAGGAAGGAATAGAATGTAAGTGACCACCATCTTATGTTTTTACTTAAGACTGGTTAAAGCCATGGGCTGTAGAAGTAGCCTGACTTGGATTTGAATCCTTGCTTAATCACTTCCTAGTTTGGGCAAGTGATTGGACCTCTTTGAGCCAGTTTCTCCATCTGTAAAATGGGGATGCAACTAGTAACTGCCTTGGAGGATTATTGTGATGATCAGATGAGTTATGGCTTGGAAAGGGCTATGATACAGTGCCTGGAACACAGGAAGTGCCTCACACCTACAACCACAGAGGCTGTTGCTATTGTCATGGTTTTGAAATTTGCTGCCAGAAGAGAAAAAGCCTTGGTATTTTAAGAGCTCTCGGGGTGAGACTCATGGGTACACTAGTATTTTCAGACCCCTAGCATTCACATTCCATGTTTCCTAGCTACGTATTTTACCTTCTCTGAATTAAGATGCTTTAGCACTCACATTGAAAGATGTACTTTCAAATGGGACATTCCAAGAAACCACAAGTACCTGGAGCAAACTTTCTTATAACCAAGTTCCAGATACGATGAGAGAATTTGGAAGTGGCCATTGGCATAAAAGGCAGCCTGTACCATTTAGAAATGATTAAGTTTGAGGCAAATGCTACCCGAAAACTTCTGCTGTTGGTATTACTGTGAGGTGGGTCCTGTGCTAAGTCTATTGCCCTTGGTCCCATCAATAATCAGATAAGGTAGGCATTAATAATCCCACTCAGCAGATGAGAAAGGTAAGTCTCAACGTGGTAAGGAAACTTGCCCAAGGACACATGGCCAGAAATATGTGGAACCAGAATCTCATCAAAATTTTCTGATTCAAGAAACCAAGGTCTTAAGTCTTAGACATTTTGGGAAAAACACATATTTCACATTCACTGGGTAGTTCTGCACGTTTTGAGGTGTGCAGCCCACCTAGAGACATTCTTTGAAATAAATACAAATGGAAAGCATCAAAAAAAAAAAAAAACAACAACAACAACGTCACAGTGGATAACAGAAACACTGGTCACCCTGCAGCCAGGCAGTCAGCGCGGCCTGAGTTCACCTAATCCAATGGAGCCTTCCAGGGGAGGCGTTCAAGGCTGCACTTGACTTTCGCCACCCTCTGCAGCCCGCTGCTCATTGTTCTCAGCCTTTGCAGGAATGACATGCAAGCTGAAGATAAGAAAAGATGGATTATAAAAAGGGTCCTCCCATTTCTGCCCCCTCCTTCCTCCTTCCAAGCAAATTGCAAAGAACAGTTCTGTCCGGATCAGGCGTCACAGCACAGACTTCTGATCAACTTAATCCTGCAGCCTGCTGCCAAAGGTTGCATGCATCAGCACATCAAACTTTGGGTTCTGAGAAAGAACAATGATCTTCTGTGGCTACCGATTTTGTTTAGAAAACACCTTCAAATGGAATAAACGTATCAATAGAGACAATGTTACAAATCACTTCGGTGATTTTTTTAATTTCTGAGGGTAGGTAGAAAGTAAGTTCATTAAAATGAGTTTTTCCTAATTGGCAGGAGACCTGTTTTCTTTGGAAAGGTTTTGGGAGGCTAAGGAGGCCACTGTTTCCCTTGATTTTTTTAAATTTTATTTTTTGCAGTTGTTTTGGAGGACAATTTTCCCTGATACATAGCTGGTTGTTTTACGGCTTTAAGAAATATATTGGTTTATTCATCTGTTGCAACTATAATAATATTGCCATTGGAGTCCAACTCAGTAATAAATCAGGCCATTCCTTTCCACTCTATACAAATAATTAAAATAAAAATCGACTGTGCCAGTGAATTTGTTCTGCAAGCAGAATAGAATTGGGTGCTATAAGTCTAGATATTTGGGCTGACACAGAACTGTATATCTTAAAAATAAGAAACCAAAAGGTGGGAAAATAAGACCTTATTTCATTATGTGCAATTTATAACATTTATCTTGAAGATAAAGTTGGCTTCCTCTGCTGCCTATTAACTAGAAGCCAGAATTGGAATACTGTGGAGGTTCATGGCATCACACGCTCTCCCCACTCCCTCCTCTTCATCCCCTCCCTGCTTTTTTCTTTCCTCGTTTCCTTCATCATTAAAAAAACAAGTTGAGGTTCGTTATTGGAGCTCCAGAAATAAGGGCCTGTTATTTATGCATTCATGCTTGCATGTCATCTACAATTTTATTCCTATACTACATTTTTTCCTGAAAAGAATTAAGGCAGCTTGCAAAAACACATAATTCAAAATAAAGTAAAAATGAGTGAGTCAGAAAAATTGGTGGAAAGGGGGAAATTGGTTCAGAAGAATAAAATGAAGGCATGCAATTGACCCACACAAGATATGCTATGAAGTTTGGCATATTTTGAGAGGAAGGCCATGATTTGGCCTGGAGGCTTCTTTTGGGTTAATGGTAATTCCCAGTAAACATTAGATTGAGTGTGTGCTCAGTTGTGTCCAATTCTTTGCGACCCTGTAGACTGTAGCTCACCAGGCTCCTCTGTCCATGGGATTTTCCATGCAAGAATACTGGAACAGGTTGACATTCCCTACTCTAGGAGACCTTCCCAACCCAGGGAGCGAACCCACATCTCTTGCATCTCCTGCATTGGCAGGCAGATTCTTTGCCACTGCACCACCTCGGAAGCCCAACCACTAGATTAGAAACACATTAATGACTCAGGAGAAGCTAAACTGAGATTGGTATTGACATCAGAGAGATTTTCCAAGAGGACACTATAACTGAGGGGCAAGAGTCTTCATCCTTAAGAAACCCAACCAAGCAGCTAGGCTTTTTCTTATACTGGTACCTCCCTGAAGGACAATGGCACAGCACCAAAGAGCAAAAACATTTCTATGGGAACCAGATATGAAGGCTAGACAGGCAGTTTCCTCTTGCCCTCCCCTAAGCCAGGAAGAAATCATGGCACACCCATGAATTTCACTGTGCATAAAATCCACCTAGCAAGTTGTTAAACTTCCCATACATGAGGGTAAGACAGGTTTTGCTACAGAAGCAAACGGCCCCCAAATCTCATGGCTTAAAACGAAAAAGGTTAATTTCTTGGTCCTACTACACAGGCACTACAGGTCCCCTGGGGAAGTGGGTAGGGTCGGGAGTAGGGCTGTCTCTGCTCTCTGGCTTTTGCACTCAGGAATCCAGGCTTTGGGAGGGTCTGTCTCCATGTTTCTTCCGTAACTGTCTGGGCACAAAAGAGATCCCACGGACTGTAGCCCACTAGGCTCCTCTGTTCATGAGATTTTCCAGGCAAGAATACTGGAATGTGTTGACATGCCTTTCTGAATGGGCTCTTCTCAACCTGGGGATCAGAACACACACCTCTTATGTCTCCTGCATTGGCAGGCAGACTCATCAGAAAAGACCCTGGTGGTAGGAAAGATTGAAGGCAGGAGGAGAAGGAGACGTCAGAGGATGAGGTGATTGGATGCCGTCACCGACTCAATGGACATGAGTTTGAGCAAGTTCCGGGAGTTGGTGATGGACAGCAAAGCCTTGCGTACTGTGGTCCATTGGCTCACAAAGAGTCAGACACCACTGAGCGACTGAACTGAACTGAGCACCATCTGGGAAGCGGTGTTCTAGGAGTCTCGATCATCTGCCTTCTGGCTCTGATCACTCTGGGGTTCACGTGCTGTGCTCAGCCTGAAGTTACCATCTTCTGTGCTGAGTGGGAGGCGGGGGGTCTTACTTTCTGTAGAAGAACTCGGAGTTGTGTATCAGATTGCTCCCCACCTCTCCTCTGAAGGGGAACTGGGCCCCTGCCCCTTCGCTGGACTATTGTTTCTTTGTTTCTGCATTAAGAGCTATTGTTTATCCCTCAGGAATCTGCCATAAGGATTTCCCTGAGTGGCCTTTAGATATGTGCTGAGTGTGTGTGCATTTGTGATAACACGCTGACAATACCTGCCCTGTAGCTATGCCGTGGAAACAGCTAGTCCTAGACCAGAATGTGCTTAACGGTCATGTATTCCTGAGAGTGGAGAAGGGAATGGCAAGCTGCTCCAGTATCCTTGCCTGGAAAGTCCCGTGGACAGAGGAGGTGGTGGGCTGCAGTCCATGGGGTCTAGAAGAAGAGTTGGAGTTGACTTAGTGACTAAACCTCCACAACAGTTCTTGACAGTAGAGTTGAAGAGCCTCATAAAGACCCTTGCGATTTCAGGATGCCTCCGCTTCCAAAGGAAAGTAGACGCGTTACCTATAGAATACTTACAGATTGGGCCAAGATTTTCCTCAACGAGTAAGTTTTGACAACATAAGGTCCCAGAGTTCCAAGGCATAAACCAGAAGTTCTTAACTAGATGTAAGAGAAGGAATCACCTTGGATCTTCGGGAAAAAGTCACATGCTTGAAAACTCTAGGCTGGTTCCTGGACTGCGTTTTTTTGTTTTGTTTTTTTTTTAAATTAAATCTTCACAGGTGACTTTGAAGTGTCCTCCTGGATAACAAGTACAGGCACTGACAAGACTTCCCTGATTGCAAGTGGCTAAGACTATGCTCCCAATGCAGGAGGCCAGAGTTCAATCCCTGGTTAGGAAACTAGATCCCACATGCCACAAATAAGAGTTCATATCCTGCAACTGAAAAGAAAAAAATAAAAAAGATTCCACATGCTGCAACTACAGATTCCGAATGCCACAACTAAGTCCCGGTACAGCCAAATAAATTAATTAATTAATAAAAAAAACAGTACAGCCACTGAACTGAAACAAATGGAAGCAGCTATATATAAACAAATCCATCTCTAAAAGGTCTCAGTGCAGTCTCCCTGAAACGCTTAATTATTACTTTGCTGCTACCTAGATTTAAAAATTAAGGTGATGCATGAACACAGTTAAAGATAATTTGGATAGTACTGAAATTGTAACATGAGAATTGTCATCCTAGCTTTCTAGAAGCACTCACATATAACACTTATCCATTTCTTTGGAATTTACCACCATAACTCTAAAAGGCTATTTCTTTATCTGCTGCAGGTAGACATGGCTGAGAGCTGTGCTATCCAATACATAACAAAGCCTGCATACAGAATTTAAACTATTCTAGTAGGCACATTTAAAAAAATAAAAGGAAACATGAAATTAATTTTAATAATACACAGTCTGCCTTCCATATCCGTGGGTTCCTCATCTGCGGATTCAGCCATCCACTGATGGATTTCCTGATTAAAATCTGTGGTTGGTTGAATTGCGAATGTGGACGCGGATGAAGAACCCACAAAAGTGAATGGCGGCTGTACTGTGCCATTTAACCTGAGGGACTTGAGAATCCCTGGAATTTGGTGCTCCCGGGGGTTCTGAAATCTACTCCCCACAGATACTGAGGGGAATGACCATTTTTATATATTGATATTTTAATAATACATCATGTTTAACGCAATATATCCAAAAATACGATCATCTCAAAATGTATTCATTGTACGAATTATTAATGAGATAGTTCACATTCTTTGACAGCCATCGTGTGTTCTATACCTAGAGCATCTTTCAGCCCTCAGTAACCACATTTCAGCTCTTTCACAGACATGTGTGGCTACTGGCCACTGTATTGCGTAGTAGAGACCTACCGATTTCCTATGATGGAAATATTTAGTTTTTATGCAAGTGAAGAACATAATAACTGGTTATTTTGAATAGTTTTCAAGGGCACTGCTAAAATGTAGACTAGTCAACAATAGGGAAATCGCTGTGCTGAAATCAGATGTTTCTTCTGAAGATTACAGGACTGGGAGATAGCCTTGGAATTTGTCAAGAAAGAAATGGGTATAAATTAGAATCTTTCATTATTCTCTGGTTTTTGGGAATGAGGATTAACATTTAGAAGAAAGATGAGGGTACTGTGGTGCCCAATTTGACAAGACCAAAGCCACAGAAACGACAAAGGAAACAATTGCAAGGATCAAGGCTTGCTAGTTGGGTGAAGTTTTGAGCAAATCTGGGGATATGATCTCCTCCTCAGGGGATTAGGCTTTTTAATCAACTGTTAATATGAAGGGATGTTAACCAAGCCATCAGAAAGCCACTTGCATTTTAGAAATTCTGGGAAATTAATCTTCAATTTGTCATTTCGGCTCCCAACATCTATTTCCTGTCTTCTAGTAAAGCATCCCTGGTGATGCATCCTGTCCTCCACTCTCAACCCTGAGCTTTGGGAGGTACTCTGAATTGTACTGGTGGAACGCCTGATCTGGCCTGACCACTCGGAGGATTTCGGTCCTCTGATCAGGGTGATTGGGTCAGGGTGGGCACTCTTAAGTCAAATTAATTAAATTCAATTAGAGACATTTTATAGCTTCCCTGGTGGCTCAGACAGTAAAGAATCTGCCTGCAATGCAGGAGACCCAAGTTCGATCCTTGGGTCAGGGAAGATCCCCTGTAGAAGGGACTGGCAACCCACTCCAATATCTTGGGCTATTTGCTTGAGCAAGTGATTTCACTGGGCTTGAAACTAGAAGGATGTGATCTTTTAAAAAAATGATTAATGAAATGCATTTAATTTTTTGGCTGTGATGGTTCTTTGCTGCACCGCGCAGGCTTTTCATTGCCATGGCGTCTCTTGTTAAGAAGCACCAGTGCCTTGGCCTGCAGGCTCAGTCATTGCGATATATGGCCTTAATTCCTTTGAGGCATGCAGGATCTTTCGAACCTGTGTTCCCTCCATTGGCAGGCAGATTCTGAACCATCGGGACCACCAGGAAAGCCTCTCTTTAAAAAAAAATAAAATAAAATAAAATAATTTATTTGGTTGTGCTGAGTCTTAGTTGCATCTGAACTCAGTTGTGGCATGTGGGATCTAGTTCCCAGGGATCGAACCAGAGCCCCCTGCTTTGGGAGCACAGAGTCTTAACCACTGGACCACCAAGGAAGTCCTGGAAGCATGTGATCTGGCAGAGATCAGGGCCAGCCTATGAAGCCTGGGGATGAAGCCCACGAAATGGCTGGAAGATGTGACACGTGTAGAGGAATGGAATCCCGAGCACCATGTTTCAGCCTCCAAATTTGGCTGTGCTGAGATTTAGTCCTGACAAGAGTAAATCTCCCAGATCTCTCTTTTTGGCACCAGCAATTTGTGTTCATAAGTTTTTAGTAATTTCCCCCATATTGAGGCATCATCTTCCTCTTTAACAACATTTCCCAGTGTGGATTTCTCAGGTTGATAGTCCTATAAGATTGCTTTAAGAACGTGCTTCCTGACCAAATGAATTTGGTAGGTTCTGTAGACTAAATTTCTCCACTTGATCACTCTCAATGCACTTGAGTGCATTAAAAGCCCTCAGAATTTCTGAAGTCAAGAAATTTGATGAGCTCCGCTTCTCTGAAAGGTGCTTGGTCATGGTGCTGTTTTGGGCTAACACCTATTCCTGTACTGTGACACACACGTTGCCAACTTCTGCTCTAGACAGAAAGTAATTCCCCCATGTTTCAGGTGATTTCAGGGCCCATCTTCTATCCTGGTACCCCTGGCGGTGTTTATGCACCTGATATTGTAAAGGATCATCCACAGAGGAGCCATCTGTCTAAATAAACATATGTATCTGACAGGGAAAATGTAAGTATTGTAGATACATATTTAGATTGCTAGGTAACCAAATAAGAATAGACCTGATATTTAAACCTGGCAGATTGACTTAGATGTTTATTCATGCATTCCATTATTTATTCTTTAACTCAACAAATGTTTATTGAGTTATCCTTTGTTATAGACCATAACCTTAAGGAGGTAATAATCTAGAGATCTTTATTTACAACTTCAACTTGCAATACTCCAATTGTTGCTTGTATGGTGCTTTCTTAACCTTAATGACTATTTGTACTGATCTGGCTTGGGCTGACATGAAATTGTATGCCAGATGAAATTGAGTTACTCATCATGAAAAGTAGATAGCATGATCATAGAATCTTACATTGATATAGCATTTAAAATCTTGAGTTCTTGTAAAGGTATCATCATTTGCTTGTTTATTTATCTTTGGCTGAGCTGGGTCTTTGACTTGGTCTTCCTTGGTGGCTCAGGGGTTAAAGCGTCTGCCTGGAATGTGGGAGACCCGGGTTTGATCCCTGGGTTGGGAAGATCCCCTGGAGATGGAAATGGCAACTCACTCCAGTACTCTTGCCTGGAGAATCCCATGGAGAAGGAGCCTGGTAGGCTACACATGGGGTCGCAAAGAGTCGGACACGACTGAGCAACTTCACTTTTACTGGGTCTTCATTGCTTCGTGCAATGGGCTTTCTCTAGTTGCAGTAATGTGCTCTGTAGTTGCGGTGCCCTGGCTTCTTACTGTGACAGCTTCTCTTGTTGCAAAGCACAGGCTTGAGAGTTCATGGGCTTCAGTAACTGTGGCTCTCGGACTCCAGAGCACAGGCTCAGTAGTTGTGGCTCATGGGCTTAGTTGACTGTGCAATATTAGTTGCACGTAGAATCTTCTCAGACTAGGGATCAAACCCATGTCCCCTGCATTGGCAGGTATATTCTTTACCACTGAGCCACAGGGAAGTCCTGAAGATGTCATCTTCTTTAACAACAACTTTAGGAGATGGATAACCCAGCTATTTTTCAAAAGCTATTTTTTTATAGAAGTATAATTGAATAGCAATGTGTTAATTACTGCTATACAACAAAGTGACTCAATAATGCATATATATATATATATGCTTTTTCATATTCTTTTCCATTATGGTTTATCTTATCGCAGGATATTGAATATAACCCCCTATGCTATACATTAGGACTTTTTTGTTTATACATTCTATAAATACAAGTTTGCATCTGCTAACACCAAACTCCCAATCCAACCTTCTTCCGTGCCCTACTCCCTTGGAAACCACCGATATATTCTCTGTGTTCCTGATTCTGTTTCTGTTTCACAGGTAGGTTCATTTGGGTCATATTTTAGATTCCACGTATAAGTGATATGATGTGGTGTTTCTCCTTTCCTGACTGACCTCACTTAGTAGGACATTAATGACCCCTAGTTGCCTCCCTGTTGCTGCAGATGGCACGATTCCATCCTTTTCGTGGCTGAGTAGTACTCCACTGTATATATGCACCACGTCTTCTTTATCCACCATCTGTCCATGGGCATTTGGGTTGCTTCCATCTTGCCTATGGTGAATAGTGCTGCTATGAATATAGGGGTGCATGGATCTTCTTTTATTATAGTTTTGTCTGGATATATGCCCAGGAGTGGGATTGCTGGACCATATGGTAGTTTTATTTTTAGTTTTTTTTAATAGAACTTCCATACTGTTCTCCACAGTGGTTATACCAATTTACATTCTCACCAACAGTGTACGGGATGGGGGTGGGAGTTCCCTTTTCTCCACACCCTCTCCAGCATTTGTTATTTGTAGACTTTTAATGATGGCCATTCTGACTTGTGTGAAGTGGTACCTCACTGTACTTTTAATTTCCTATTTCTCCAATAATTAGTGATGTTGAGCATCTTTTCATGTGCCTATTGGCTATCTGTATATCTTCTTTGGAAAAATGTTTCTTTAGATCTTCTGCTCATTTTTTGATTGGGTTGCTTGCTTGTTTGGGTATTAGAGTAGTTATTTTAATCCCCATTTTTGTATAGGGGAAGAGAGGCTTGGAGAAGTTCAAAGGAGTGCCCAAGGCCACACACTTTTGAACATTCAAAATCAAACTTGGGACCAGTCCCTGGATTCTCAGTGTTTTCCTTTTCTACTCACCCATGCCATTGATCAAGTGCTCAGTTTGTTCCAATACCTAGGAAGTGAAAAGTAGAATACAGATTTTTCTTCTCAGTATATAGTAGCTACTAACCTCATGGAGCTAACAAATACTTGAAATGTAGCTAGTGCTGCTAGGGAAATGAATTTTGAATTTATTTAATTTTAATGAATTTAAACTCAAATTTAAGGACTCAATAAGTATTGGGGAACTTTTAAACATGTTCAACATAGCAGGAATACAGAAGGATCTCAATAATCATTTGCCTAATAATTATTATTGTTAATCAATTATTAATATTTATATTGATAATTATATAATTATTATTTGTTGAATTGAAGCTATTATAAATATATTGGGTTCAGCAGGCAGGGCAGGAATAGAGATGCAGATATAGAGAACAGGATGCGTGGCAACAGGGGATGAGGAAGGGGGGATGGGATGAATCGGGAGATTGGGATCGACATATATAGAGTACCAATGTAAAACACAGAGCTAGTGGGGACCTGCTGTGTAGGGCAGGGCACTCAGCTCAGTGCTCTGTGATGGGAAGGATGGGATGGGGAGGGGGATGGGAGGCAGGCCCAAGAGGTAGGGGATATATGTATACTTATGGCTGACTTGCCTCCTTGTACAGCAGAAACTAACATATCATTGTAAGACAACAATACCCCAATTTTAAATATATATACATATGTAATTAAAGTTAGTTCCACTTGTTTATTTTCCCTGTTTTTGGTTGTGGCTACGTACAGAATGGGGCTTCCCTGGTGGCTAAGTTGGTAAAGAATTCACCTGCAATGCAGGAGATGGGAGTTTGATTCCTGGGTCCAATGTCTGGATCAAGAAGATCCCCTGGAAGAAGAAAGGGCAGCTCACTCCACTATTCTTGCCTGGGAAATCCCACGGACGGAGGAGCCTGATGGACCACAGACCATGGGATTGCTGAGTCAGACACGCATTAGTGACTAAGCCACTACCACCACATACAGAATATAAGGTCACATATATGACTTGCAGTCTATTTCTTCTGGACAGCACTGATTGCAGGGCACTGAATATCTAGCTGTAAAATTCTAAATCCCAGTGAAATGGGTGGATATATAGCATAGAACTAGAATTCAGAACATGGGGATTACTCAGGTTTGATTGTGTATTCTGATTCTAGTATCTCCTAAATTGACTTCTCAAAAACTGTCTCCTTACCTGTAGATCAGGAATGATGTCACCACTCAATTTCATTGATGTTTTCAGTGATTCAACAAGCTAATACTCATATAACGCAGAGCCTAGTATTAGGCAATGTCTAAATGCTCATTACTTTGTTAGTAATAATAATAGTTATAATACTATTGATACAAAATGCAAATAGAATCCTCAGCCTCAGTAAATAATGGTATTTTGTCTGGATTCTTCTTTTGAGGTGTTGTCTTCTGTTGCAATTCATTGCATTGGACCGCATTAATCATACCCTGTTTTGTTCTTACTGACAGTAATGAATAGAACTGATAGAAACCAGCCTGCTAGGTCACTGATGAGGTGGCTACAAATGCTCTTTTCCAAGGCAATTCTTAATTACCTTTTGTATGTGAAATACCATATGCTGTAATTCCTCTAGCTGGAAATCTGCTCTGGGTTAGAATGCCATGTTAGTTTTTAAACAATGTCTCTGGTTGACTTCTCCTCTGTAAATCTCAGGGAGAAGTTTGATTTAGTTGTTACTCCTTATAATTTTATTTTTTAATTGAGTGACTCTCTAATTCTTTTTTCTAGCTCATTTTTTTTCCTATTATTTTTTAAGTCAGTGACTCAAGCTGTGCTTTGAGGGTTGCGATAGTTGCGTGCTCAGTTACTCGAAGGCATCAGAAGTCTGAATAACAGTTAGTGTTTATACACCTGGCTTCAGGCTACAGATAGAGCACCATTGTGTACAAACACTGTCTTTAGGCCATTGTAAGCTGCTATCAAACATAATGGCATTTTATGACTTTGAGAAGTCTGAGAACTGGCTCTCTTACTTGAAGTTCAGATTTTTAGCCTTTTCAACCATCCAGGACTTATCTGGAAACAGGTTTGAGCGAAAAGGCCTTTCAAGTACTAAGAACACACTGTTGCCAAGTATAGCAATTTCCCCAAAAGAGAGGGCAAGATAGTTTTCCAGAGGGCCCTGACTTATCCATGAATCTAAAACAAGGGCTAGCAAACTTATCTCTAAAGAGCAGATAGTGAGGGACTTCTGCTCCAGTGGTTAAGACTTTGCCAGCCAATGCAGGAGACACGGGTTTGATCCATGGTCCTGGAAGATCCTACATGCTGAGAAGCAGCTAAGCCCATGCGCCATGGCTACTGAAGCCTTTCTGCTCTAGGGCCTATGCTCTGTGATAGAAGCCGCTACACTGAGGGGACTGTGCAGAGAAGTAGCCCCCCGCTTGCCGCCAGTGGGGAAAGCCCACGTACGGCCGTGAAGATCCATCACGGTCTTAAGTAAATATATATATATATAATTTTAAAGAAGCAGATAGAGACATTTTCAGCTTTGCAGGACATGCAGTGCAGTCTCGGTTGCAACTACTTAACTTGGGACCTGTTGTAGAAAGAGAGCAGTCACAAACATGGAAACAGTAAGCATGGCTGTGTTCCAATAAAACTTTATTTACAAAACAATCAGGGGGCTGGATTTGACCCACAGGCTCTAGTTTGCCCTCTGATTTACCTCTGATCTAAAAATATAGTGGCAGATTAGAAGGAGCAGGGTAGAGGGAAGACAGCAAGAAAGAATAGCTGTTGAATGGAAGGAAGGATAAAACGACATCTTCCAGGTAGACAGAACCTTAGAGAAAGTACAGCCTTCCACGTGGGCAGAAGCTCTTTCCACATGGGCAGAAGTCATCCTGGGAGCATAGGATAATTGATGACGTGATTTCAACTGTGATAACTGAGATTCATAATAATAACTCCACATCTTCCAGCAGCTACTTTTATGATTATTATTTATTTTGCTGCCTCAGGTCTTAGTTGTGGCACACAGGCTTTTCTCTAGCTGTGGCTTGGGCTCAATAGTCACAGCACATGGGTTTAGTTGTTTTGGGGCATGTGGAATCTTAGTTCCCTGACCAGAGATTGAACTCACATCCCCTCTATTGGAAGATGGATTCTTAATCACTGGACCATCAGGGAAGTCCCCTCCAGCAACTATTAAAATATATTCCATATATTCTGACTACAAAGAGACAGATTTAGGAAATATATTTGAGATAGTTACACTAAATAGATTAAAAAAAAAGGAATTTTTGTACTTAATATGGTAAGCATCAGTATTCTGAAAGCTCATGGAATTCTCCATTTCTGAAATCTGTGGCTCTTGAAATGATATTTGATTTTTTATTGTTTGCTCTTTAAGCTTGAGACTAGCTAAGGAAACCAACTTTCTGCACAAAGCCTTGGCCAGATTCTCTGTGGTGCTTAGGAGAACATTCAAAGTCTACATTACCCCCTTTCAGATGGTAATGATAAACCTGTATGGGAGACAGCAAAAGAGACACAGATGATAGAACAGCCTTTTGGACTCTGTGGGAGAGGGAGAGGGAGGGATGATTTGGGAGAATGGCAGTGCAACATGTATGATATCATAAGTGAAATGAATCGCTGGTCTAGGTTCGATGTAGGATGTAGGATGCTTGG
>SJXQ01003666.1:488621-556611 GCA_006408695.1 Aepyceros melampus | reverse complement strand
GGGATAATCCAGAGAGATGGTGTGGGGCGGGAGGGGGGAGGTGGGGGTCGGGATTGGGAGTTCATGTACACTCGTGGCTGATTCATGTCAATGTATAGCAAAATGAATACAGTATTGTAAAGCAAAACCAACTAAAAAATAAAAAATAATTAAAAAAAAAAACCAAAGTCTACATTACCCCCTTTCAAAAGCAATCTATGCAGAATGATAAAATGTACTTTATGTACTCACAATTCATGCTGACTGCTGAAAAACAGTGTTCTTCTGGGATAAAGAGTATCTTGGACCACTCTTGCTAAACTTGGGAAGAAATTGATTGTTTCCAGCTTGGGACCCTGATACTACATCATTCTCAGTAGTGGGGCTGATGCTGAGTTGATGCCTTTGAGGATTTTTCCAGGACTTTTGTTAAAAATGAAAGAAATTCTGTGACTCTCTGTTCAGTAGATTTCAGCTCTTTCTCCTTTTTGCTCCGAATCATTCTATATTTATCATTATTGATAAAGAGCATCAATAATCGCTGAGATTTATTCTACTTCTCTCTTAGTTTAGGTTCAGGTTATGAAATATGAATTTGTACAGACAGGTTAGAAAATTTCCCAGGTTATTTAGAAGACCTCTTGAGTTTTGACCACTAGGGCTTGATCATCAAGGAAAAGTTGAGATTAAAAACGTTTTTAAAAGATATCCTGCCTTGGTTCTTTACAAAAGTGTTTCCTCCTATCTACGAGTTTATTCTAACTTTGTAAAAATACTGCAAAGTCTTGAATGAAGTTTATACTGGGGGTCTTAGGGCCAGATTTCATAGGTGTGAATCTTGTTTCATAGCTTGTGGCTATGTGATGTGATCACTTAACGTATTTGTTGACGTATTTCTTTATTTATAATATGGAGCCTGTAATTCTGCAGAGTTGTTGGGGTTATTAAATGAGATAATACACATGGAATGCTTAGCACAATGTAGGGCTGCTAGGTACAATTTTGTAGATTGTGAACTGAACAATGGCAATGGGCACCAGTCAGATAGACTACAATGTGGCAGCTTGGGTACAAAGTCAGTGCTTGATATATGAAGCCATTGTTATTATGGTAATTAATGAGAAATTGACATATGAGAAATTCAAGATGTACAAAAGTTATGAAATCTGTCTATAATTATACCCTTTCTGTGCAAAAGCCATCACCATGTGGCAGCAACTACTAGACAACATTGTTATCAACAATTCTGGTGTATTTAATATTAGATTTTGATTGTTAGATTAAGATAACCAACAATTTTCTAGTAAAAGCTTGGACTTACCATTGCACTTAGTCACTTAGTTATGTCCAACTCTTTGCGACCTCATAGACTGTAGCCCACCAGGTGCCTCTGTCAGTGGGATTCTCCAGGCAAGAATACTGGAGTGGGTTGCCATTTCCTTCTCCAGGAGATCTTCCTGACCTAGGGATCAAACCTATGTCTTTTACATTTCCTGCATTGGCAGGTGGATTCTTTACCACTGCAGCACCAGGATAGTGGATTTGGTTCATCTGTGACCTAGTTCCAGAGTTTTCTTCAAGATGACTCTTAGCTTATTTATTGTATGCCTCGGTTCAGTTCAGTCGCTCAGTCATGTACAACTCTTTGCGGCCCCATTAACTGCATCATGCCAGGCCTCCCTGTCCATCACCAACTCCTGGAGCTCACCCAAACCCATATCCATTGAGTCGGTGATGCCATCCAACCATCTCATCCTCTGTCGTCCTCTTCTCCTCCTTCCCTCAATCTTTCCCAGCATCAGGGTCTTTTCAAATGAGTCAGCTCTTTGTGTCAGGTGGCCAAAGTGTTGGAGTTTCAGCTTCAATATCAGTCCTTCCAATGAACACCCAGGACTCATCTCCTTTAGGATGGACTGGTTGATCTCCTTCCAGTCCAAGGGACTCTCAAGAGTCTTCTCCAGCACCACAGTTCAAAAGCATCAATTCTTCGGCGCTCAGCCTTCTTCACAGTCCAACTCTCACATCCATACATGACCCCTGGAAAAACCATAGCCTTGACTAGATGGACCTTTGTTGAAAAGTAATGTCTCTGCTTTCCAATATACTGTATAAGTTGGTCATAACTTTCCTTCCATGGCTGCAATCACCATCTGCAGTGATTTTGGAGCCCAGAAAAATAAAGTCAGCCACTGTTTCCCCATCTATTTGCCATGAAGTGATGGGACTGGATGCCATGATCTCAGTTTTCTGAATGTTGAGCTGTAAGCCAACTTTTTCACTCTCGTCTCTCACTTTCATCAGGAGGCTCTTTAGTTCTTCCTCCCTTTCTGTCATAAGGGTGGTGTCATCTGCATATCTGAGGTTATTGATATTTCTCCTGGCAATCTTGATTTCAGCTTGTGCTTCCTCCAGCCCAACATTTCTCATTATATACTCTGCATATAAGTTAAATAAGCAGGGTGACAATATGCCTAGTGCCATATTATTCTTAGGAAAGTGAAGTTTTGTCCATTCATCATTCATTCATTCATGAAATGCTATTATGTAGCAACTTGTATGTGGCACTGTTCCAGGCAGAGATGTGAAGATAACTAACATTGCTTCTCAAGGAGCTTGCAGACTCTTAGGGAAGCAGACAGATAAGGATGAGAAATACTCTGGAAGAATCATGAAACCATTCATTCAGTTTTTAAAATTCATGTAAGGAGCAGATGCATCGTAGTTTTGATGACCTAGGTGCTGGTGCTATGATTGTAATGGGATATCAGGAGCAATGCAGCTGGGTTCTTTCCCTAAAATTGCTCAGTAGATTTCCTGGAGATGAGAAAGAAAGATAAGTAAGAAAAGAGCTCTGAGCAGATGAGGAAGGAAATGAGGTTGCAGGCAGTCCAAGGAAAATCCAAGATCTCTGGGTGGTACTGAGGTCTTGATGTCATCCCTGGGTTGGTGATGGTATCCAGCCATACCACTGACAATCCCTGCCATCTTGGCCAATGCTCTTTCCACTTCTTAATCTCAATTTCCTCAAGTGCCCAAATAAGGAAGATAACCTCTCCATTAAACAAGCCTGAAGGTTTTTGAGAAGTCCAAAGGAGGGAATATGTGAAATTTCTTTGGAAATTGGAAAGAGTAAGTATTATATAAAATAGAAGAGGTGATCAGTTTAAGTGGTGTCTATCAACTCCCATGAATGGTGCCTTGATGAGGTTGGCCTGAAAACCTGAGACAAAGACTCGGGGGTAGGGGAATCCCAGGAAGGTGAAGTAAGGGGCCAGGGAGAATAAACAGTGGGGAGGAAAACTCCACACAATAGGTTGCAAGTGGAATTGCTGCTTGGCTAAGGGAGGTCTGATTCTACCAGGACCTCCTGAGAAGCAAAGATAATCCCTCCCAGAAAAGTTCATCCAACTGATGGAAGGTGTTTTTTTTTGTTGTTGTTGCTGATTCCTCTCTGTCTACTTAAGAGTCTGTGTCTGGAATATAACACGGTTGCCTATAAGATGCCCATAGTGCTCAGAAACCTGGTTTCAGCTTCTGGCTCTATTATGCCTTTAGTTGTAGGTACATAGTCTCCTGTTTCATTTTATTTTCTCTTCTCACTCTTATTAACAGGATGCCTGCTGGGTAAGACTCACACATATTAATGCTAGGAATTTGTTAAAAGGCTTTCTCCCCCTCTCAGTTTTGATGTTGCTTCCTTTGAGATCATCTTTCTCATCCCGAAACAGTCCCATAAAGCACTGGCCTGGTCAAGAATTACATTCATAATCAAAGTTGGATTTTCAGTAGCCAAGCAATGATTAGATCACCAAACAAGTTTTTGAGTTCCAGTACTTCCCTTATTAAATAGGAAACAATAGAATGGCTTTATATGGATGGTACCTGGAATTCTCAATTCTGAAAGTCCTTTGAGGATTTGATAAATGTGCACTTTGTCATAATAAAACATGCTAAAAGTCATGTAGAATTTTATAAATATATAGATGCCTCCTACTGGGCCTTGATCATCCAGCAAGCCAAACCTATGAAAAAGATGCTAAAAATAGTCTCATCCACAAAGAGATTCTGAAGTGTGACTTTTGATAACAACAAAAAAGAGAAAAAACCACTGTCGTTAGACTTGCTGTCATTTGATAACTTCCAAGTCAATGGAATCTGATTTTTAAATTCTCTGATTAAGTTTGTTTCTTTAGCATCAAGATAATATGTCTGAATTTTTGGAATTTAAATATGAAGTTTTTCATTCACGGTTCCGTGCTAGATACCTTTTTATAAGCGAAGGTACCGCTGTTTTCAAGTTGCAGTGTCTTTGAAGGTGACTATAGGAAGGCAGGAAATTTAGGCCAAATGTGTGACCTAATTATTTGAATTTCTGGATGTGGCAGCTGTTCATGACTTTAGCTGCTTCAACTGCAACAATTAGACACAAGTCCTCATTCCCAACTCTTCAGTGTCCCTGAGTAGGCAGTTATCTCCCCTAATTAGCTGAATGATCTTTGGCAAGCCACTTTGGAGATGGAAAATTGAAGGTCAGAGTGGGGAATGTCGATAGCAATGCTTTCCTTGTGTCTGTAAAGCACCTAGCATGGTGCTTCACATGGAAGGTGCACTCGTTCAAGAGGTCTTTTTGAGCATCTGCTGTGTGCCTGGCATTGTTCCAGAGGCTGAGGTCACTGGGGTGCCCACGGCAGACAAAAGCATACATTCTGGTGTAGGAAGGTAGACAAAAAGCAAGTAAAGAAAGGAGGATTTCAGGTGGTATAATAGAGAGGGACTAAATATCCAGGGAACGGGGGACATTTGATGAGTGGAGATCTGGACAGGAAAGAGCCTGTCCTGGAAACATCTGTGAGCAGAGGAAATATCAACCCAGGACCCTAAGTGAAACGTGAGCTTGGTACCTCTGGATGAGGTCAAGGAGGCCTGGAGTGTCCTGATTAAGGAAGAGAGGCTAAGGGCTAGATTGTGAAGGGTCCGGAAGACTTTGGTTCAGGTTTTACTCCACGTGTGATGGGAAACCATCATAAGATTTTAAGCAAGGGGGTGACTTCATGTACACTACTGATACTATGTATAAAATAGGTAAGCAGTGAGATCCTACTGTCTAGCACAGAGAACGCTACTTGAAGCTCTGTGGCGACCTGATGGGAAAGAAATCCAAAAGGGACAGGATATACGTATACGTATGGCTGATTCATTTTTCTGTACAAAACAAATTAACACAACATTGTAAAGCAACTTTAATGAAAATTAATATTAAAAAGGAGTGACTTGATCTGATTCAAATTTTTTAGAGATGACTCTGGATGCTTTGTGGAGAATAGCATCTGGGTGGGGAGTAGCTTTGGGGAAGCCAGATAGGAGGCTGTAGTTCAGACAAAAGCTGTTGGGTGATAGGACTAGAGAAGAAAAGTGAACAAACAAGGTGTATCAAGAGACAGAACTTCGCTATGAAAATGGGTTGAAATGGGAAAAGCAAGGACAGCTCCTATATTTTTTTGTCTGAGAAACAGGAAATTATGGTGTCATTTTCTGAGATGAAGCATGGAGAGAAGGTGGATGGGGAGTTTTAATGTATATGGGTAGAGATGATATCTCCATTTGAGTTTTCCTGGAAGAAGATCCTGAGATAAGATTGAAAGGGAGCTAGGCAATTTGCAGGGGTTTTGCTGGTGGCTCAATGGTAAAGAATTCGCTTGGCAGTGCAGAAGGTGCAGTTTGATCCTTGGCTGGGGAAGATCCCCTGGAGAAGGAAATAGCAATCTTCTCCAGTATTTTTGCCTGGCAGATTCCATGGACAGAGGAGCCTGGTGAATTACAGTCCGTGGTGTCACAGAGTCAGACACAACTTAGCAACTAAACATACACACAGATTACTTGAGAGATGACCCCAGGAAACACTGGTACAGGGGCTGGAAGGTGAGGCAGGGATGGGTAGGCAGCCAACTGAGGATATATGATCAAGCAAGTTACCACTGTGGGCAAGTTCCCTTTGGAGAACTCTGGGGATTTGTGTAGAACACACACCTCAATGTTACTCCACCTGAGTGGCAAGAAACCTGGGTTTCCTAATCTGTCAACTCCCTGCAGCCATTGATCGAAAGTTCTTCCTTGGGGAAGAAGTTTCTTGGCACCTCTGGCCTGTTGTGTATACAGACAGAGCAGCTCTAGCCATCACAGAAAACCCTTAGGTGAAGAGATGCAGGTCCTGGCAGCTGGAGAGGGGTCAACATAAGGATGTGAGTAGTGCTTGTCTAAGTCTAAGTGTTAGTCACTCAGTTGTGTCCAACTCTTTGTGGCCCTATGGACTGTAGCCCAACAGGCTCCTCTGTCCTTGGAATTCTCCAGGCAAGCATACTGGAGTGGGTTGCTATTTCCTCCTTCAAGGGGACTTTCCAACCCAGGAATTGACCCCCTGCATTGTAGGCAGACACTTTACTCTCTGAGCCACCAGGAAGTCTGCTACCATGTCAATGACGCAGCTGGAACTGAGTGAGAGCTCAAGACTTCTCTGTGTAGAGAGGATATTTAAAGCCATAGGACAGAAAAAAATCACCTTACAGACAGTTCATGGGTAGAGCAATCTTCCATGAGCTTGAAGTGCCAACATTTGGAGATGGGCTTCGATGAAGAAAATTAAGAAAGAGTAGCCATTGAGGTTGGAGGAAAATCAGCTGGAAGGGGTGTCATTGGAGCCAAGTGAAGGCTTTCAATACATTCGATCAGGTGTTCAAGTGCCACTAAGCATGAGAGAGGCTGCAGAGAGAGAACAGTGGATGGCATGGTTCTTTGGTGCCACTTACAGCAGAACTTAAGACCTAAGGATATTATTATGATTATTAGATCCTCAGTGATCACACTGAGGTTTTTTTTTTTTTTTTTTCCCCTTTGGACCTACGTTTTAGAGCCTTATGGAACAGGATCTCCAAGCTGTGTCCCTGAAAACTGTAGAATTCATTCCCTTGAATTCTTGACTGCTGTTCAGTTGCCAAGTCGTGTCTGACTCTTCACAACCCTGTAGACAGTAGCATGTCAGGCTTCCCTGTCCCTCACTATCTCTTGGAGTTTGCTCAAACTCATGCTCACTGAATTGGTGATGCCATCCAACCATCTCATCCTCTGTCACCCACTTCTCCTCCTGCCCTCAGCCCTTCCCAACATCAGAGTCTTTTGCAATGAGTCAGTTCTCTCATCAGATGGCCGAAGTATTGGAGCTTCAGCTTCAGCATCAGTCCTTGCAATAAATATTCAGGGTTGATTTCCTGGTAGGGGCTCTGTAAATTTTGGTTAGATGGAGTTTGATGAGTCTCTCCTTTAGAAAAAGGACTTTTCTTATGGCAGGAGCTTTTGGGGAAGAAAAGACGTCTCAGTAAAACACCTTGTTTGTACCTTTGAGATTTCTGGTAGCAATTCAGTTCTGGAAAATGTATGCAGTAGTCATACCAAAGGTTATTCTAGAACTTGTGTTATGGAGATAGTTCTGGTATAAAAGTCTCCCAAAGAAAAAAAAACCTTCCAAAGAATAAAATGATTTGAGTTTCTTAAACAAGACTCTTCCATCCAGGCAATGCTCCTCATGAGAACTTTTAAATTCTTAACGTTTTCAAGCACGCAGTTGGAAATAGCAGGCATCTGAGACTTCACAATATCTAGGAATATACACTAGCTTGCTTTCTTTAGATGTCTACCTGCAAAACGAGGTTTGAGGAAGGATTTCTTTTCCCAAGCCTGAGAGTTTGTTGAGGTCACATAAGGAAACGTTGATATTGTACAAATGAATGGATTCATTGAATCCTTCCCTGGTCCCTCTCAAATGTGCCACTTCAGAAGTATCATCAATCTAAATGCCTTCCTCTTGGCCTTAGAGCTTGTTCCAGGCAGACCATCTGAGCTATGTTAATGTCTTTTCTTTATTATAGTCTTTCAAGAAGCATCATTAGCACAGTCCTGTCTTAAGATGAGAAAGTGGAGCAAAATGGAAATCTAATCGTTAAGACAAATTTGTCACTTTTGGGAATCTTTAGTGGGGGTAGTCAAAGTGAGTTACTAAACAATTATTCAAAGCTAACTGCTGAAATCTTCGAACACTATTCAGGTTTTAATTTTTATCAGTTCAGATTAGAGGAATGTCTCAAACCATTTCTGAGCACGGAGGTCTGACTGATGCTTTTGTTGTTTCTTTGAGCTTTTGTATTTCTGAAAAATCCAAACCATATCTCATGCTTCCATATCTAAGCTTTGCCCTCACCTTCATTGCAATAGAGATTTGGTGGGAAGAATAATGTGTGTGTGTGTGTGTGGGTGTGTATGTACACACAAGTGTGTACGTGCATGCATATGAGCGCTTGTATGCTATATAAATTTTTTAACCAAATCACTTGCCCATTGCCCACTGGGCTACATACCATTTTTGTCTGTTTTACATATTGTGTTGCAGTCCAATTTAAACATTTCAAAAGTCACAAATCATTTTCAATAGTTTGAGCAGCGTGCGAAGTGAAAATTACTCTCTCCCCGACCCCTTCCACGGTTCCCTTTTTGTTTTCCAAGCCTATTTCTTATGCTGTTCGTGTGAAGACCGAGTAGCTGAAGCTGCAACACGACTTTCGCCACGCTGTGTTTCATTGGGCTTTGACGTCTCTGAACAGATGGGGAGAGAGAAGCTGATGGAGGCAAGGTTGGAGCTCTAGCTTAGGAGCTGCGGTGGCAGAGGAAGGGTGATCGTTTTTTCATCGGTTCCACCTTTGGATCATAGAGTTGGGCCACAGAAAGTGAAGGAGAGTTCATTTCACTTAACTTCTTTGGAGCTAACTCTCTTCTTTGGATTTGGAGGATATGTTTGTGTTTCTAAATCCGTCTCACTTAGTGAACCAGCTAGCGTCGATTCCCTCTGTCTTTAGGTCTGCGCGCTTCAATCTTTGGTTTACAGAGTTTTAGACACTATGTGTTGTGCTTGGTTGCTCAGTCGTGGCTGACTCTTTGCGACCACATGGACTGCAGCCCGCCAGGCTCCTCTGTCCATAGCACTTTCTAGGCAAGAATACTGGAGGAAGTTGCCATTCTCTGCCTTCTCCAGAGGATCTTCCTGACCCAGGGATCAAACCCGTGTCTCCTGCATGGGCAGGCAGATTCTTTACAACTGCACCACCTGGCAAGCGCTTGTAGATGCTATAGCCTTTTTGTTTTTAAAACGTTCACTTGTTTTATTTATCGGTTTCATTTATTTTTTATGGGGCTTAGTTGCTTTGCAATGTCGTGTTGGTTTTTGTGTGGACCTCCCCCACCCCACCCTGCTAGGTCGTCAGAGAGCACCCAGCTGAGCTCCCTGCGCTGTACAGCAGGTTCCCACTAGCAATCTGTTTTATCTGTGATAGTGTATATATGTCACTCCTAATCTTCCATTCATCCCACCCCCTTTTCCTCCCCAACCCCGCATCCACAAGTCCATAGGAATAGAGAACACACTCTAGGCCTCTTGTGCATTGTTGTGGGCATTTTATTAGGAGATTTTGGAGTATGAATATTTGTTAACCCCTCTGCCAACCCAAAAGTCCACGGGAAAGAATGTAAAACCTTCTAGAGAGCATATGATGTTCCATTCATCCCCAGACTCTACTGCAGAGAAAAACAGCACTGGGAGGCCAGAATTGAAATGAGATAAATACTGCATTTGTCTAACAGAGTGAGAAGCTTTGCACACTGAGACAAAGATCAATTGTCTTGAATGGTGTGTTCAACATGGTTTAACAAAAAGGTTGAGCTACAGATATATGTAGTTTCTTTCAAATGTCTCTGATTTTTGAGGACTCTTCTGATTGTTCATTCAGAGGTTTTTTTTTTTTTTTTTTTTTGATATCTTTCTAACTGTGGTGTTCCTCATTAAAAACCATGATATGGAAAACGATGGGAGAGTTTAAAAGTTTAAAGTACATTCAAAAGTGCTCAAACATTTCACAATATGAGTCTTTATTTCTCCCTGCATCTAAAGGTGCCTCTAATTGTGGCCCTTTGTTCCTGTGTTTTTTGTTCGAGGAATACCCCCCATATGCCAAGCTCTTGAGGCCTGCCCCTCACTTGCAGTAAGAGGCTCTCCCATGCTGGCTATCTGTAGGCGCTCCAGGGGGAATGTGAGATATGAAATGATCAATCATGAAACCATTTTCCTGTCATTAAAACATTTTTGTGAGTGATCACCGTTTTTTCTTCACATGAGATAAAAATTAAAGACAAGTTGAATAAAAAATAATTGCTCTCCATTTCTAAAGGGAGAAATGTCTCTGAGGAAAAGAGGAAAGCAAACTTTCTCCAAAAAATCCAACCTTTCATTGAAAAGCACTTTAATTTTCCTGAGATATTCCAACATGTTATCCCCCCTGCCACCACTCCCAACCCTCTCCCCAGGATGGGATTAGTTTAAGCAAGCAAACATTTTAGAGTGGTCCATGTAAGCTCGGGTTTTCTAGATAACACAAGCTGCTCTGTGTTTCTCCTTATGCCTGTAACATCTGTACCATGTACAGAACAATGTCACAGTGAAATATGGCCGAGGCAGATTCCAGAGTTTTCTCAGTCAAATAGGGATGCAGGAGCTCTCAACTCTGGTCATGTGCACACACTATCACTTAACCCCAATCTCAGGCGTGTACGTGTGCTCAGCCGCTCAGTTGTGTCTGACTCTGTGCAATCCTATGGACTCTAGCCCTCCAGGCTCCTCTCCCCATGGGACTCTCCAGGCAGGAATCCTGGAGTGGGTTGCCATTTCCTCCTGCAAGGGATCTTTTTGACCCAAGGATCAAACCTGCATCTCCCCTGCACTGGCAGACAGGTTCGTTTATCACCGAGCCATCTGGGAGGCCTAGTCTCAGGAGTCAGCTTCAAAATAAAAGGGCTTTGGAGGCCATGTTGGTTCTCGTAAATTAACAATTATGGAACATGGCCTCCCTGAAGCTAATCTAGCAGCTGCATTTTCAAAGAGTTATTTTAGCTTTTCTTCGTGTGAATCATTTTTAGTCTTTTATTGAATTTGTTACAATATTGCTTCTGTTTTAAGGTTTGCATTTTTTTTTTTGGCTATGAGGCATGTGGGATCTTAGCTCGCCTACCAGGGATCGAACTTGCACCCCCTCCATTGAAAGGCGAAGTCTTTATTGCTGGACAACCAGGGAAGTCCCCGGCAGCTGCATTTGAGTCTGTATTGGAACCAAATGGCAAAATATAGTGACAAGCTTTGATTAATTCTGACTAAGTGGAGTCCTAAATTTTCATTTTTTTTCCCCTTTGAGTCAGGAGGATTTTCTACCACAGGCAAGGATTTACCTTGAAAGGAATGAACTGGTTGAGAGATGAGGAAGCTGAAGGAAGAAATATCTTTCTTGGGTAAATGACTTTTGAGCCTCAGTTTCTCCACTTGTAAAGCAGGAGAGTTGGGCTACATGACCCTTGCTTTTACCAGTTTTAATGCTAGATGTGATTTCTCGATGTCATGGTATGAACTGTTCAAAAGCCATATGGTAGGAGGGGAGCCTTCAAACAGAATTCACATCATTAAAAACACATTTCTATCATTCAAACCTCCGGGTGAATGATCTCTGTTCTTCTTTCACTTGAGGTAAAATACTAAACTTTTTCCTTATAAATTTAAACAAACAGATTGCAATGAAATTGAAAAGAAGAAAAATGGGAGCGCAGGAGCGCATGCATGTAATTCTGCTGCTGCTAAGTCGCTTCAGTCATGTCCGACTCTGTGCGACCCCATAGACAGCAGCCCATCAGGCTCCCCCGTCCCTGGGATTCTCCAGGCAAGAACACTGGAGTGGGTTGCCATTTCCTTCTCCAATGCATGAAAGTGAAAATGAAAGTGAAGTCGCTCAGTCGTGTCTGACCCTCAGCGACTCCATGGACTGCAGCCTACCAGGCTCCTCCGTCCATGGGATTTTCCAGGCAAGAGTACTGGGGTGGGGTGCCATTGCATGTAATTCTACCAGTGGAAAACCATTGGTGGCATCTTCATGTATTTCTACCAGTACTTTTGCTATAGATCAGGTGTTTAATGCAGTTGTATTATCTCGTTTATAGATGTTTTGCATCTTGAGTTGCCTCCTAACATTATAACAATTTTACTTATTCGTATTTATTCTTCTTAGTCTTCTTTTTAATAGCTGAGCAGATATATTTATTTCCCTGTGGCTGGGGAAATTCATTCCAATTTTTATTCTTGTAAATAATATTACAGTAAATATCTTCATTCCTATGAAATCTGGTCTCCCTCCAAGTCAATTCCACTTTGAAAAAAATAAAACTGGCTGCCTCCTGATGCAGAACTCTGGCTGATCCCATTTTGCACAAACTCTGTTTTATCTTTGCGTTGTTTACAGTCACTCATAATGATGTTTGTAAAATGCTTCTGGATTTGTTTGTGATTAACTGAGATCTGTAGTCACTTGAAAAATCTAACTGGGCATAGTTGGATAGGAGAGACTTATAGTATAATCATGTTTGAAAGGAGTAACATGGAATTTGTTGTGTGCCACAATTTTTGTGCCTTAGGGAGGAAGAATGTTTTCTCTGGCTAGTTACGGCCCGAACTTTGTCTCATTCTGACTCTCCTCAGTGACAGTCTGATGGTCACCCCCCAGGATCTGGGTTCCTAACTTGTGGTAGAGGAGATTACAAATGACCATTCCAATCGCAGTATTTTTCACGCTTCTCTCCAGCTTGCAACAGTTCCTTGCCATTAATACAGCCACTGAGAGTGTTAAATTTCTTAGTGCTGTGAAAATTGGTATTAAAAGAAGTACTTTAAAAAAGAAATGGGAGCTTAAGAGCTATAATAAAAGAATAACCCTTAAAGCAAGTCAATTGGAAAGCATAATGAAGTTGATAGTGGTCCTTTTAGTTTAGTCATGAATTTGTTAGAGAAAAAAATGACTTCTCTGAAAACTACCATCTGTGCCATAAGTAGATCCATTAACACCGCTAAAGACACCAAGAAGGTTACGCTTGCTGCCACGGCAGTTCACCCCCATTGCATTTTAATTTTATTGCATTCACTGTTCAGGTTTTCCCTAGTCTTGTCCACTTGGACATGCCAGAAGGCTCTTGTTACTCCCTAATGGACTGTGATCTTCAGGGTGAACTTTGCCTCTTGAAACAAGAGTCCCCTGTATTACTCAGACCTTTAAGTGTTGACAGGCCTGGCGAGGGATTGGAGGCTTTAATTCCATTTGTTTAACACTACTGAATGTCAAATTCTATTACACTGGCATCTAAGGGAGAAGCCAAAGTTTTTGGATGGAGTTATGTTTGAGCATGTTAAATTCAGGTTTACCCTCATTTACTATAGAAATGTTCTTAAGCTCTCATACAAAGAAAAAAAAAGTCTATTTAAAACATATTCGACCTTTAAAATAATTTCTCTTAAGTTGTGAATATTCTTTATTGAAATACAAATAGTCATCCTTCTACTGATCTCTTTTGAGCAACATTTTCAGAATTGAAGCCTATGTTAAGTTTCTATGTACTTTAAAAGAGAAATATTCATCTTCTGAATTCTTAAGGTGATAGTCTATGTAACAGTATGTGTTTTTCTGTTGTCACATTCAATCAACAAATATTTACTAAGCACTTGTTAGATACTTGGGGCTTTCCTGCTAGCTCGGATGGTAAAGAATCAGCCTGCAATGCAAGAGACCCTGGTTCAATCCCTGGGTCAGGAAGATCCTCCTGGAGAAGGGAATGGCTACCCACTCCAGCATTCTTGGGCTTCCCTGGGGCTCAGATGGTAAAGAATCCACCTGCAATGTAGGTAGACCTGGGTTCGATCCCTGGGTTGGGAAGATTCCCTGTTGCAAAGAGTCAGACATGACTGAGCAACTTTCACTTCTTCAGTAACTAGATACTTGGCACCTGTTAGGTACTTGGGTGTGTGATTTTGGTCCTCCTAGAAATACTTTCTAGAGGTTTCATGTACCTTGTCAATTAAATTTCAGGCTTCTTAAGGGCAGAGATCATATCCTATCTTTCATTTTTAGGCCATGAAAAAGTGTAAAATCTTTGCAAGAAGTGCTTAGCTGATGATAAATGAAAGAGTGAAAAAATAATGAAATCAGATTAAGCTTATATTGCTTAACAAAATTGGCTTATCACTAGGATTTGGAACTCTTTTAATGAGGGCTCTTGAAATGGTATATTGATATATTTCTGTTTTTCCCTTCACTTAAAGTTCTTTCAGCCCAATGTTTGAGGCCAGTGTTGTGGATGGCAAGACTAGAGAATGTTTAAAGCAACTTGAGATGTAGGAAAAACTATTTCTGTGAGGATAAAGTCTCAGCAGCATCTGGTTCAACCTCTTCTATAGATGTGAAAATAAAGCCCAGGGAGCTTGAAGCACTTGTTGAAACTCACCCAGCATCTTACTGTCAGTGGAAGTGCTGGGAAGGGAATCCTGGTTTTAGAATTTTATAAAATATTTTTTGATGTGGACCATTTTTTTAAAAGTCTATATTGAATTCGTTATAATATTGCTTCTGCATCATGTGTGTGCTAAATCGCTTCAGCCATGTGGAACTCTTTGCTACCCCATAGACTGTAGCCCGCCAAGCTCCTCTGTCCATGGGGTTCTCCAGGCAAGAATACTGAAGTGGGTTACCGGGCCCTTATGTTTTGTTTTGTTTTGTGGCCACAAACCTTGTGGTATTGTAGCTCCCTGACCAGGGATTGAAACCACACCCCGTGTATTAACCACTGAGCTGCCAGAGAAGCCCCTAGAATTCTTAATTCTCTTCTGCATGTCTACTTTTGATTTAACACCAGAAATACTACTTATGCCTTCCTTGGGGTTTGTAAGTTTTAAGCAACAGAACCTGGTTTTGACCAATGTAAGAACAAAAGGAACTTCTAGGAAACTAGTGAGTGGTTCACAAAATTAAAGGAAGACTTGAAGAACCAGACCTCTGAAAAGACTGATGTCTGAATTCTCCTTGCCTTTGGAGAGCAGGAACTAAAGGGCAGCCACTTCCAGGAGCCATCATCTGAATGAATTAGCTCCAAGAGGTTTCAGTGACTACACTCAAGATTCAAATTCCGGGGAGGGAGCTCTGATTGGTTTAGCTTGGGTCACTTGCCCTCTGCTTAGAAAGAGGAGGATGGGACATTTTGATTGACAGTCTTAATAAGTCTGTATCCGTTGGGGATTCCAAACACAACCAGCTGCTGTTATCAGTGGTATGAAAATGGATGCAAGGTAGATAAAACCTACAGAGTGCCAGTGCACAAATGACTCTATATTCTCATGAATGTGAATCTCATACATACACAGACATTGTCTTCCTCAAATATTTCCACTCTGTTCATGATTGTGATTCCATCTCTGAGCCCCATTCTCCCAGCACGCTTCTGCTTTAAAGGGAACACGAAAGTCTCTAAAGGGAGATCCCTTGGTATTCTTCTGCTCTACCTTGACCTTTCTCCTTCCTTTCAAGTTTCTTTCTCTTCCAAGACAATAACCCTTCACACAAACTCTAGACTCTATCAATATCCACCTCCTTTGAGGGCTCTGGGGGCAAAAATTCTTTCTCGATCTACCCTGCACCCCCAGGATGCTGTGGTGTTCCATTCTTACCTCCAAGGATGGAACATAAGATCTTCAGCTCTATCTTGAACTGCAATACATATTTCCAGCATTGATCAAAGGATTCCTCTCTGGAAAGAGGGAAAATCCAGGTATAACTAAAGCCTATAGGAGAAGCCAAAAGATGAGTGTATGATGAGAAGATAGAAGAGCCAAGTCGGGAGAAATGGAAATTGCAAACTAGGGAGGAAATGTAGAATGATGTCATGTATCATGGAGAAAACAGTTTGGGTTTCTTTGAAGAATCCTTACCAGATTGACTTGGGTTCATTAAATGTGGCTTTTGCTCTATGGTGATGAACAGTGCCTCTCCGTGTCTGATGTCTTCATCTAGAGGCCCTGTCTTAAACTCAGCATGCCTAAATATCATCTTCGCTAATTGTCCTGTACTTATATCTAACCTTCTTCCCATTCGGTTTCTCACCATTGCTTGCCCAGGGACAACCAATAGATATTCTTCTTTTAGGAGGGCTCAGTAAGGTCATTGAAGAAACAAGGTAGAGTAATGAAAAGAGCTGACCAAGGTGAGTTCATGGAACTTTTAATCTGTTTTAGATATCTACTCTTAAGCACCTTGACATGTTCTTCCATCCTGACTCCCACTTCAGATGAACTACTTCCTCTTGATCCTTGTGACTTAGCTATTGGGACTTATGAGCCTTTATTTCCCTCAGTCCTGATTGGTATGCCAGCATAATTGTAGTCTCCACTTGCTTTTTTAGTTTTTTTTTTTTTAATTTTAACATGGACCATTTTAAAGTCTTCATTGAATTTGTTACAATATTGCTTCTGCTTTGTGTTTTGGCCTCTAGGCATGTGGGATCTTAGGTTCTCAACCAGGGATCAAACTCACATCCCCTGCATTGCAAGACAAAGTTTTAACCACTGGACCACCAGGCCAGTCTCCACTTGTTTAAAGGAAAATTGCAATGAAACATCTAATCCATAGGTGACTAATGATCCAGGCTCTCATATCTTTAGCTCCTTCCAAGAAAAATTGGAATTTACCAGATGTGACACTTTTAGTAGTACCACCATTATGCTAGTCACTATGATTAAGCATTTACAGGTCAAAGAGTGTTTGGTTGTAAGTAAGAGGCCCACTAAACTAGTTAAGCAACTGGTTTGTTGTAAAGATGCTCAGAAGTCTTGAGGACATGAGTAGCTGGGGTTCTTGGGAACTGCTGTCTTCAGGTGACCTTCCTTCCCCTACTTTTCCGGTTGTGTGCTCTTCTGTTGCTGGGGACTGTCTGCTTTATTTATCTATTCACACTTTTCCACGCTTGTGTGTGTTTTGCGGCTGTAATGTCACAGAGACTCAGCCCCTGATTCTATCTGAATTTTACTTCTCCAACTTGGATTGCTCCTTCAAATCCTTAGGGGAGACACCTGATGCTCTCTGCTGTCCACCCCTGGAATAATTAGCTGCTGCTAGAGGTCCAGGTTATTTGGTACAACTGTGGTCTCATAAGCTCTCCCCTTCTGCAGAGACCAGTTTTGCAGGCATCTAAGGACAGAGTCATGATCGGGTGTACTCTGAACACGTCTATTCAAATCTCCCTTCTTCCTTTATCTCATCTCTTGCCTCTGGTTACCACATACCACTTTCTAGTCTGAATGAATGGTTTTCACTGTGATACACTAAGCCTCCACTGGGCTCAGTGCACCTGGCCTTGCAGAGGTGGAAGACTCAGCATCTCCAGTCCAATGGGAAGGGACTCTCAGGAAGTCTGCATCTCTGTGAGAAACAGTATTGGAAACCGATGAAGATCCATTGCTGAAACCCGACAGCAAGATACTTAACATAGTTACTAGCTGTGCTAACTGATTTAATGAACAGGGAACATAACAAATGAGCATGTTTACCAAGTTAACTTGTGAAAATGAATATCTGTAATTAAAGCAGCTCACAACTGACAGGCAAACAGGAAATTATTGTTATTATTATACACAAATCTTCTTAAAATACCAGAACTTAATAAATGGGGGAAAAAACAAACAATGGCTAAAACTGTCTGCTAAATAAAAAATAATGACGAACACCTGTGGTCTTTTTATAGGACTCCAGTGGAGATTTTTTTTTTGAAGACCTAATTATGTTTTAGTAATGCTACCATTTCATTATTTCTCTGTAGCATTATTAAAAGAAAATGTCCATATTTCCTCTGTTTAAAGGTCTGTAACATAGATTCAGGCTTTTTTTTTTCAGTGCTACAGACTCTGACAGTTCAGCTACTTATTGGCAGGGCCCATAGACCTTGGCAAGGCTGGATTTTTCTCCTTGGTAATACTGGAGTCTGTCCAGAGGATAAGAGAGGATGTAGACACCTTCAGAAAGAGTCTGCTAGCAAGTAATTGAGAACCAGTGTAGCTGAATTGGTACAAAAGCCAGCCCTGCATTTAGCTTCCTTGGTCTTAAATCCCAGCTTTGTTCCTTGCTAGCTGTGTACCCTCTGGCAAGTAACAAAACCAATCTGTGCCTCACTTTTGCCATTTGTAAAATGGAGATAATGATTATATACAGCTCATAGGATTATCATTTGAAATAATACAGGAACAGAGCTTATCTTGCTTAGCACTTCATAGGTGCTAATAAATGATAGCTACTTATCATTAATTGCAAGTTACCATTCTCTGTGTGTTTCCCATAACTAACTAGGTTCAAGGAATGTTGCCCCAGGATGCCTCAGCCATGTAGCTGGAGAGTGGCCGCCACATCAGGGATCTCAGTTTACAGAGCTGAGAGTTTATTTTCTTCATAGCACTCAACAGCATTTGAAAGTATCTTCCTTGCCTCTCTGCCTCATCTCATGAGGAGGTAAGCTCAGTGGTGGGAGACTATTCCACAGCTGAAATGTTGCAAAGCTGCAGGAGATCTTGTTCACCTTGCCATTTCATGCTTCTGGGCTGTGTGGGTGCCATTCATGTTCCATGGAGTTGTGCAGTATGGTGGTCTTGGATGTGCCAGTGGGGCCTGTGAATTGACCTCACCCCCTTCCCAAACCTTCTTACCACCACAATTCCTTTCTACGTCGGTAGCGGTATCGTGTGTTCCATGACCTCAAGTAGGAACCTTGGAGAAGTGATGATTTGAACTAAATAACTTCCTTCTGCTTTGGGTCCCTTGTGACCTTCTCTCCATACAGAAGTCAGTGTGCATTATTCAACCTAAGTTAGGTCATACAGTCCATTGCTTAATGTCCTTCAAATGTTTCCTGTTTCTCACAGTATCACTTTCAAGCTCTCTGCTGCGCTGCTGCATCGCTTCAGTCGTGTCCGACTCTGTGCGATCCTATGGACGGCAGCCCACCAGGGTCTGCTGTCTCTGGGATTCTCCAGGCAAGAACACTGGAGTGGGTTGCCATTTCCTTCTCCAACGTATGAAAGTGAAAAGTCAAAGTGAAGTCATTCAGTCGTGTCTGACTCTTCGCAACCCCATGGACTGCAGCCTACCAGGCTCCTCCGTCCATGGGATTGTCCAGGCAAGAGTACTGGAGTGGGTTGCCATTGCCTTCTCCTTCAAGCTCTCTGCTGCTGCTGCTGCTGCTGCTAAGTCACGTCAGTCATGTCTGACCCTGTGCGATCCCATAGATGGCAGCCCACTAGGCTCCTGTCCCTGGGATTCTCCAGGCAAGAACACTGGAGTGGGTTGCCATTTCCTTCTCCAATGCATGAAAGTGAAAAGTCAAAGTGAAGTCGTTCAGTCGTGTCCGAGTCTTCGCGACCCCATGGACTGCAGCCTACAAGGCTCCTCCGTCCATGGGATTTTCCAGGCAAGAGTACTGGAGTGGGGTGCCATTGCCTTCTCCTTCAAGCTCTCTAGCATGGCCTAATGGAGAAGGAAATGGCAACCCACTCTAGTATTCTTGCCTGGAGAGTCCCATGGACAGAGGAGCCTGGTGGGCTGCTGTCCATAGGGTCACACAGAGTCAGACATGACTGAAGCAACTTAACATGCATGCATGCATTGGAGAAGGAAATGGCAACCCACTCCAGTATTCTTGCCTGGAGAATCCCAGGGATGGGGGAGCCTGATGGACTGCCATCTATGGGGTCTCGCAGAGTCGGACACGACTGAAGCGACTTAGCGACAGCAGCAGCAGCAGCATGGCCTAACAGGCCTTATCTTATGCCACACTCTCTCGATCATACAAGCACCATAGTTTCAAAATGGACACTGAGTATCTCCGGGAACTTGTCAGAGATGCAATTTGTGGGCCCACATCAGATCTACTGAATGAGAAACTCTAGGGGTGAGGCCCACTAATCTACGTTTAAGGCTTCTAGGTGATTTTGATATTACACTGGCTTCTTTGTGTTCCTTAGACACAGGAGTCACGCCTTGCCTGAAGACTCTTTCCCAGACTTCCACATGATTTCTGGGACCAATTCTGCTTCCTTATTTATATCTGTTTCAAAGCCAGTTCTTCTGAAAGGTCATTCCCACCCACCCTGTCTAAGGTCAGTCTGCTCCCCTTTGCTCCACCTATTGTTTTCATTTCTCTACCGTAAGTCTGGGTTTTATTTACAGTACTGAATGCTATTTGAAATTACTTTTCTTGTCTGTCTCCTTCCTCCCAACAGAACATTAGCTCCACACAGATGGGTATCTTAACTACGTATCCTTACTGCTTGTCCACAGAGCTTAGAAGAGGGCCTGGTACACAGTAGGTGCTCAGTAAGAAGCTGAGTGAATGGTGTGAATATTTTACTCTGTGTGTGCAACAGATTGAGTTATTGACCCAGTCTTCACCTGGATTCTATATCCTTCATTATTTGACTCTGTATTTCTTTCTACTAGAGAAAGAGTTCACTTTGGAGAAGCTCCGAGCATTACTTACGTGAAGTAGATTTGAACTCAACATGCAGGTTGGAACTGAGCCCAGCCTAGCTCAGCCAATACCCAGATTTTGAGCAAGAAAAAAATGATTGTTGTTCATAGTTACATGGTTTTGGGGGTAGATAGTAATCCTTTTTTGGGTCAGCAGCTCATACTTTATATCTGTTCTGTACGTGGTGTTATTGTTTAGTTTCTAAGTCATGTCCCACTCTTTGTGACCTCATGGACTGTAGCTCTCCAGGCTTCGCTTGGCAGGCAGATTCTTTACCACTGAGCCACCAGGGAAACCTCTGTTTGTGTTAGGTACCATTAGAATCCATAAAAAGTGATAATCAATCTTGTTTTTAGGACAAGACGTTTGAAAGGAAGTAATCAATGGCACCCTACTCCAGTACTCTTGCCTGGAAAAATCCCACGGGCAGAGGAGCCTGGTAGGCTTCAGTCCATGGGGTCACTAGAGTCGGACATGACTGAGTGAATTCACTTTCATCTTTCACTTTCATGCATTGGAGAAGGAAATGGCAACCCACTCCAGTGTTCTTTCCTGGAGAATCCCAGGGACGAGAGAGCCTGGTGGGCTGCCGTCTATGGGGTTGCACAGAGTTGGACATAACTGAAGCGACTTAGCAGTAGCAGTAGCAGAATTACTGAATAAATCTTTTTGAAAACAAAATAAAAGATTACTTGGTAGATAAAATAGAGGACAGTATTTGGGGAAAAGGAATGACTTAAGCAAAGGCCTTCACCAAAGTGTAAGAAGTATCTGAGAAAGGGCAAATAACTCCTTAGACAGAAAATATATGGGAAGGCAACTAGAAATTAGATTTAAAAATAGTAATTATACCTTATATTTGCTTCAGTGAAATTTCTGCATACGTTCTCTTATTTACTACTACTACTACTACTACTAAGTCGCTTCAGTCATGTCCGACTCTGTGCGACCCCATAGACGGCAGCCCACCAGGCTCCCCCATCTCTGGGATTCTCCAGGCAAGAACACTGGAGTGGGTTGCCATTTCCTTCTCCAGTGCTCATGATATCTCTGAGACAGCATTCTGTATAGTCTTAGAGAACCTTGGTTTCTCTATTAACACCATTCTCTATTCTCTATTCACTATCTATTAATGCCATTGTTGCCTTGGGAAAATTACCTTGAATATCTCTCAGCCTCAGCTTTCTCATCCATAAAATGGTATTACTTTCAGGAGTAAAAAGGATGAACTATGTACAGTGCCAGCGGTAAAGAATCTGCCTGCAATGTGGGAGACCCAGGATTGAGCCCTAGGTCAGGAAGATCCCCTGGAGAAGGACATGACAACCCACTCCAGTTTTCTTGCCTGGACGATTCCACGGACAGAGGAGTCTGGTGGGTTACAGTCCATAGGGTCACAAAGAGCTGGACACCACTGAGCGACTAACAAACACACACACAAACACAGTATCCAAGGTACCACAGGTACTCAAATCTTCCCTCCCACGCCCGTTCCATTTTACATCTGAACAAACTGAGACTCCTGTTAAGTAACTTGTCTGCATGTCACATTGTTAAGAAGCAGCAGGTTTGGGGCCATGATTCCCATTTTAGGGTTCTCCCCTTGATGCCTTGACTTCATTGGGCAATGCCGAGAGAGGAGCTCAACCTTGGAGAGTTCAAACTTTCCAGCTCTCTGCTTGGAAAGCTTTTCTTAATCTTTTTCAGCAGCTATCAAGAAAATAAGTAGGGTAAGGGAAGATAGTCACAATCAGGATTCATCTTTTTATTTACTCATTTTGGTTTACATTCCAATGGAATGTAAGGGCAAAGTCCCTCGCCTGCCACATCCCTACCATACTTCCAGTGCCTGGCATGTGATCGATGCCCAAGAGGTACATGTAGACTGACAATATTCAGGACCAAGAAGAAGGACAGACCCTGGGAGAGGGCAAGTGTGAGACAGAGAGGGAAAGAGCTCTGGGGACCAGGTAGCCATGGTGGGTTTTTAAAAAAAATTAGAGTACAATTGCTTTACAATGTTGTGTTAGTTTCTGCACTACAACAATGTGAATCAGCTACAAAAATACATATAACCCCTCCCTCTTGAGCATCCCACCCCTCTAGGTCATCACGGAGCACTGAGCTGAGCTCCCTGTGCTGTATAGCTGCTTCCCACTAGCCATGTTACACATGGCAGAGTATATGAGTCAGCGCCACTCTTTCAATTCACCCCATCCTCTCCTTCCCCTGCTAGTCCACAAGTCCATCATGGTGGATTTTTATGGGCTGGGTCAGTGTGATTGGCACATTCAGGAAGAAGATTCTAGTTTGGCTTGTCTAGCATGGGCATCATTCCATGTGCAATCCTCTTTGACAGCCTCTTCCCAGCTTATGTCAAACTCTGCTCATCTGTTTTCATTCTTTTGGTCTTATTCTCAGACTTCTACAAGATTGAAACAGGAGTTGCAGCAGAGGATGGTGGGAATGTACATTGTTACAACCACTTTGGAAAACAATTTGTCACTCCCTGTAGAACTGAACATTTGCATACTCTATGATTTAGCTTTCTACTCCTTGGCATGTGCTTCAGAGATATCCTTGGATGTATTTACCAGGATACATGTAAAAGAATATGTGGAGTCACCACAATTGGACACAATGCAAATATCCCTCATATGAGACTAGTTAAGTGAATTAGGGTATAGTTGCACAATGGAATATTATACAGAAAAGAAAGTAAATGAATCACAGTCACATAGACCAGCCGTGAATGAATCTTATAAAGATAAAACTGAAAGAAAAAGCAGGTTACTAGAGACATCTTAGAGTTTGATGCCATTTTTATAAAGTTCAAAGAGTAGCAAAATTAAGCAATATGTGTAGGGAGACCCACATGTAAAAACTAAAAGGAAAAAGAAACAATGAAAGATCTTAGGCTTCTAGAGGTATCAGTGAGCTGGGATGGAGAAGAAGCCCCAAGGTAAACACAGCAGTCGTGATGTACGTAGGGTGGTGGGCTGACAGGTCTTCATTTTGGTGTGTACCTCATGATTCACATACAAAAATAATATTAATACATCTAATTTATATTAAATAATACATAATAGATTGATTGGAGAAGGCAATGGCACCCCACTCCAGTACTCTTGCCTGGAAAATCCCTTGGACGGAGGAGCCTGGTAGGCTGCAGTCCATGCGGTCACTAAGAGTCAGACACGACTGAGTGACTTCACTTTCACTTTTCACTTTCATGCATTGGAGAAGGAAATGGCAACCCACTCCAGTGCTCTTGCCTGGAGAATCCCAGGGATGGGGGAGCCTGGTGGGCTGCCGTCTATGGAGTCACACGGAGTCGGACACGACTGAAGCAACTTAGCAGCAGCAGCAGCAGCAATAGATTAATTAGAAGCCCCCTGAATGAGGAGGCAGGACTGATTATTTCTTGAATTTTTAGTTGACATGGACTCTAAAGTATATCATCTATTTAGTCAAAAACTTGGGACGGAAGGGGGGAAATGCTGTTTAGAATCAAGCAATTAGATGCAATGATCTCTTTCTAGAGATTAAACTCTCAGTCTTTGGAATTGTGGCATGAGCCATGTTGTGACTAGGAGTCATGGTGTGGGGAGCTGACTGGGGATGACTTTTGAGGGCATTCTTTATTTCACTACTTGTTCTTTGTCCTGGAAAGTGGATATAAATTTGGAGAGAAAAAGAATGATAGAAAATACAAAGTACTCTTTTAAGTTTTAAGAGTAGAGATGGGTGTTTAAATGCACGAAGGTTGACCACTCTCGTGAAGATTTTTTTCTTTTTAAAGGAGGACCTCATGTTTTTGAACCTCGTATCTCCTATGATGCCTCTTCTTCTGAGTCTGATCCTGGAGGTCAGTTTAATTATATGTAACGTTCAGTGAAAGTGAAAGTGTTAGTTGCTCAACTCTTTGCGACCCCATGGACTATAGCCTGCCAGGCTCCTCTGTCCATGGAATTCTCCAGGCAAAAAATACTAGAGTGGGTTGCAATTCTCTTCTCCAAAGGATCTTCCCATTCCAGGGATGGAACCCAGGTTTCCTGCATTACAGGCAGACTCTTTGCTATCTGAGCCACCAGGGAAGCCTCCCAAAATAAATCACTCTGGGCAAGAATGCTGAAGTGGGTAGCCATTCCCTTCTCAGCAATTGTCTAAGAGATTAAAAAAAAAAAATTCACGAGCTATAAAGAGTTGTATGTACCTCTTGATCCATTATTCCTGAAGAGAAAGGTTAACCACAAACCATTTCTTCATGTTGTTTGATTCCCTTTGGGTTTTGGCCACAACTCACTTTCACTTCTCATTTTCATGCACTGGAGAAGGAAATGGCAACCCACTCCAGTGTTCTTGCCTGGAGAATCCCAGAGATGGGGGAGCCCGGTGGGCTGCTGTCTATGGGGTCGCAGAGTCGGACACGACTGAAGCGACTTAGCAGCAGCAGCACACAAAGAAGACATTGAAGTTGGGAGGAATAAAAAGCAAGAAGCAGTTAAGAAGCAAGTCCACTGAGTAGCTGGCCTCGGTGCCTTTCAAACAGCCTTGCTATTTAATTTAAAGGAGAAATTGAAGACCTGGTCATAAATATAAGGCAAAAGTCAATGACAATGCGATGAAAATCTTACCACCGTGCTCTGAGAAAGAGCCCCCTGGTGCCCGAGCTAAATAAAATAAGGCAGTGGTGAACACCATGGGTCAGACAGTATTGTGTGAAAGTTCTTCTCTCTGAGAACACAAAGTGGGAAATCCAATTGCATTTGGAAAATGGAGTGTTATAGACAGGGGAGGGGAGATCTTACTGGACTCTGGGCTTGCGCCTAAAGGAAAGGCCAGGGCATTTTGGGTGAGGGAATTTTGAAGCTGGAGTCATTGCGTTCATGAGAACTGATGAAAGGGGGCCTGTTTTGATGCCAAAAAGTTGTAAAAGAATATTCTAGAACTTAACATTTTTTATTGGGATATAATTGCTTTACAATATTGTGTTAGTTTCTGCTGTACAAGGAAGTGAATTAGCTATATGTACACATTTATCTCTCCCTTGTGAGCCACTCTCCTACCCCTAGCCCACATCCCACCCATCTCGGTCATCACAGAGCACCACTGAGCTCCCTGTGCTACGCGGCAGCTTCCCACTAGCCATCTGTTTTACATATGGCAGTGTATATACGGCAATGCTGCCCTTCCAAATTGCCCTCCCCACCCTACCCCGTGCCCGTATATCCATTCCCTACATCTGTGTCTTTATTGCTGCCCTTCACATTCGGTTCATCTCTATAGTTTTTCTCGATTCCACATATACATATTAATATGTGATATTTGTTTTTCTCTTTCTGACTTACTCTACTCTGCATGACAGACTCTAGTTTCAACCATATCACTACAAATGACCCAGTTTCATTCCTTTTATGGCTGAGTAATATTCCATTATATATCTCTACCACATCTTCTTTATCCATTCAGCTGTCAGTGGACGTTTAGGTTGCTTCCATGTCCCAGCTATTGTAAATAGTGCTGCAATGAACAAGAATATTCTAGAACTTTTGAGTAGGCCCAAAGAGAAAGTGCCAGGAAGGAAGAATCAAACGCTCTTACGAGGCAGCAAAGTGGTTAAAAACCAAGGGTTTTGAAGTCAGATGTAAGTTCAAATCTCTGCTCTGAAATTTCATATCTGTGTAAACTTGGGGAAGCACTTAAGTCACACAAGCCACAGTTTCCTCTTTCTACAGTGGGGAGAGCAGTTCCTTACCTGATAGAGTTGTTGGTCAGATTAAATAAGATAATAGCAGAAAACAGCACGGCGTGCGTGGCATGTGCAGCTGTAACTGTGCAGGTTGTTGTGAAATGACATAAGTGGTGAGAAATCATACCGATATTGGTGACGCACCGTCTATGGGTAATTTAGACTCTCAGTCCTTTTCTACTCAAAGCAAGAGGCTTTCTTCCCTACTTTATTCTGAGTTAAAGAATTCCACCCTTTTATGTAGACAAAGTGTTATTTAGAGATTTCCAATATGCCACCTTGATTTCACTGTTTACATAGATGAAAAGTGTTTTTTGTAGATTCTCCTTTTGATATACTATAATCTGTCAACAGTTAATAAAAAAAGACTTATTTTGACCAAGATAGTCTGTCAATTCAGTCAAACAACTAGTTTGACAGATTCTATCCCCTCCCTAGACCGGAGTGACAGACTGTTTGTTTGCCAACTGGGTCTAATTGACTAAATGTTTTGGTACCTCGTCGACACAGACTTGAGTGATGTTTTTTCCTTGTTATTTGCATGGAAAAAGGTACTGAATCTGAAGAAATTGGGTTTATCTTGGTGAATTGACACCGGTGCTTTTGTGTTTGCTTTTTAATTTGGTCCTCTGAGGGCTTATGACCCAAAGGGAATAGGGAGAATTTAGAAGAGATTGGAAAATGATTCCTGAATGGATCCTGGGTAATTAGTTATCATCCTCAGCGGCTGGGGGGTGTTAGATTGAAAAGTGTGGGCAACTTAAAAATAACTTGGCCCTGAGGACCCCTCCCCAGGATCTGGGACAACCTGCAATAGTTGTAAGAAAGCCCTATTTGTTTCTAATTGGGTACCCCTCACTCTTCTTCAACCAATGTAGTGGATGCTGAATTTTTCTGGCCTCTCAACATTTATTTCTAATCCTTTAAGGAGTAATTCCTTAATTTTCGCTTGGATAATCATCTGTCCTCAGCTTAGAGGAGGTTTACTTTGTTGAACTTAGATCAGATTACCTTGCTTTCTTTTCACCTGGTCAAAAGGTAGGTCCAGTCTCTTCCCTGGAGCTTGGAATCTTTAGCATTTTAAAGGCAAAAAATGTATGAGGAGCTCATGCATTCTCGTTGGGGAACTATGAGAAGAAGTGGTGTCACTCCTGCTCTTCAGACCCCCAGTCCACCCTGCTTTCTGTCCTTTTCTGATCTTTGGGTCCTCCAGCCTTCTCCTCAAGCCCCTAATCCTAACTCCTTACTCATATCATTTGAATGCATTCCTTTTCCCACTAAGCTAGTCAGATTCTATTTCTGTGACTTGTAAACAAAGACGGGGACTATCACTACTGGTTGCCCAGCCAACAGGCCTCTCCTCTATATTCTGTGCTCACGGGTCTGCCTTGCACAATAGTGGCTGATTATGTATTCACTCTCACGGCATTTCTTGAATGTAAGCACAGAGTGGCTGAATGCATTTATTATGGTTGCTGTGACAGAGTGCCACTAACTGGGTGACTTCAATCTCAGAAGTAAATTGTCCCGCAGTTCTGAAAGCTGAAATTCCAAGATATGGGACTTCCAACTTGGTTGGTTCCTTCTGAGGGCCATGAAGGAGGTATCTGTTCTGGGTTTATCTTTTTGGTTCTTTTTTTAAAAAAGCAATTTATTTGGCTGTCTTAGTTGCAGTGTGTGGGCTGTCTAGCTGCAGTGGACAGGCTTAGTTGCCCCGTGGTGTGTGGGATCTTAGTTCCTCAACCAGAGATCAAACCTGCATGCCCGCATTACAAGGCAGATTCTTAACCACTGGACCACAAGGGAAGACCCTCCTTGGTTTTTAAATGACCATCTTCGTTCTGTGTCTTCACATCATCTTCCCTTGTCCATGCTCACGTTCAAAGTTCCTGTTCTTATAAGGACACTGGTCATACTGCATGAGGAGCCACTCTAATGACTTCCCTTTAATTTGATGATCTTTGTAAAGACATTATCTACAAATAAGGTCACACTCTGAGATACTGGGGGTTAGGACTTCAACACATGGATTTTGAGGAGGCACAATTCAGCCCTTTAGTCAATCAGTTAAGTTGCTCATTTGTGTCTGACTCTTTGCAACTCCATGAATCGCAGCACACCAGGCCTCCCTGTCTATCACCAACTCCCAGAGTTCACTGAAACTCATGTCCATCGAGTCGGTGATGCCATCCAGCCATCTCATCCTCTGTCGTCCCCTTCTCCTCCTGCCCCCAATCCCTCCCAGCATCAGAGTCTTTTCCAATGAGTCAGCTCTTCGCATGAGGTGGCCAAAGTACTGGAGTTTCAGCTTTAGCATCATTCCTTCGAAAGAACACCCAGGACCAATCTCCTTTAGAATGGACTGGTTGGATCTCCTTGCATTCCAAGGGACTCTCAAGAGACTTCTCCAACACCACAGTTCAAAACCATCAATTCTTTGGCACTCAGCTTTCTTCACAGTCCAACTCTCACATCCATATGTGACCACTGGAAAAAACATAGCCTTGACTAGACGGACCTTTGTTGGCAAAGTAGTGTTTCTGCTTTTTAATATGCTGTCTAGGTTGGTCATAACTTTCCTTCCAAGGAGTAAGCGTCTCTTAATTTCATGGCTGCAATCACCATCTGCAGTGATTTTGGAGCCCCTCAAAAATAAAGTCTGACACTGTTTCCACTGTTTCCCCACTTATTTCCCATGAAGTGATGGGACCAGATGTCATGATCTTAGTTTTCTGAATGTTGAGCTTTAAGCCAACTTTTTCACTCTCCTATTTCAATTTCATCAAGAGGCTTTTTAGTTCTTCTTCACTTTCTGCCATAAAGGTGGTGTCATCTGCATATCTGGAGTTATTGATATTTCTCCTGGCAATCTTGATTCCAGCTTGTGCTCCTCCAGCCCAGCATTTCTCATGATGTACTCTGCATATAAGTTAAATAAGCAGAGTGATAATATACAGCTTTGATGTACTCCTTTCCTGATTTGGAACCAGTCTGTTGTTCCATGTTCAATTCTAACTGTTGCTTTCTGACCTGTATATAGGTTTCTCAACAGGCAGGTCAGGTGGTCTGGTATTCGCATTTCTTTCAGAATCTCCCACAGTTTATTGTGAGCCACACAGTTAAAGGCTTTGGCATAGTCAATAAAGCAGAAATAGATGTTTTTCTGGAACTCTCTTGCTTTTTTGATGATCCAGCAGATGTTGGCAATTTGATCTCTGGTTCCTCCGCCTTTTCTAAAACCAGCCCTTAATAATGATCAAATGACACAGTCCTCACCAGTGAGACATAAGATGAATACTATTCCTGAAAGTTTTCCTGCCTGGTTGCAGAGAGAAATGTAGACATAAAGGGTTTGTTATCTCCCTTCCTGCTTTGGATGCTGTAGTGTTAGGGTGCAATATCCAGGGTGATGACAGCCATTTTGTGATCATGAGGTAATAAGTTGGAGGTTCAAACTACACATGCAGAATGGTGGATTTAAAGGAAGGAAAAAACATAAAGAATAAAGATCCCTGATATAATGCTAAAACAACTCAGAAACACCTAGTTTCATATGTAGATATGTAAAATAATAGAATGCTTTATTGTTTAAACTACTGTTACTCTTCACCTTTCTTCCTTGTGATAGAACTGTCCCCAGATCCAATAAAATCCTCAGTGGCTTATGTCTTCACTCTTTTCATTTTCCCCACACTCACAGATTATTAATTTAGCAAAAGTGCAGATATTTGATCTCCAGTCTGATTATCTGAGAAAATATTTGAAGTGATGATAATATTTCAAGATCATCCTTTCAGGTCACTTCTCATCTGCTGCACAAATCCCTTAATTCTGCACACAGGCAGAACTTGTTTCTAGCTGCCTCTAGGTCAAAATTCCAAATTTCTTGGAAAGGCCAAGGGTCTATCTAGCTTGGATTGACTATGATTAGGGACCCTGGGGTCACAGAATACTGTTGTGAGTATCAGAGTACTCGTGAACAAAGTTTCTTTTAAAAATATTTTACCAAAAGATTTAAAAGTACAATTTAAAGGTTACACAGTTATCATTAATACAAAATGTTGGTTATATTCCATGTGCTGTACAATACATCCTTGAGCTTATCTTACACCCAATAGTTTGTCCCCCCACCCGCATCCCAACAATTTTCCTCCCCTCTTTTTCCAACTGATAACCAGTAGTTTGTTCTCTATATCTGTGGGTCTGCAAAATATAGTTCTTGGGATAGCCTGGGGGGAAGTGTGTGTGTGTTGGGGTGGGGAGAGAGAGAGTGCTAACAGACTCTCTAAACAGTATCTCTGAGAGGTGTGGTTGTCAGCTTTCCTGTGAAAACAAACAATCCTGAAATCTCATCAGTTTCCCACAAAATGCATTTCTATCTTGCTTCACACATGCCGTGGCTCTGCCCTGTGTCTTCCCTCCCAGCCGGGTCCCACGTGGAAGAAGCTGTCCTTATTTGGGAAATGCCTTTCTTCTTACAAACAGAAAAGAACAAGAGGCTGAACCAACCTATGCACCTGAAAGCTTCCCCTTGGATATAGCTTGGCTCAGGTCTGCTCACGGTCCATTGGCCAAAGGAGTCCCCCGGCCCAGCCTGACACTGAGGCCAGGGGCGCACACCACCTCCAGGAAGACTTCTCTGGTTTCTTACTGATGGGCAGGAAGTGGGATCCTGTACAAAGGCAGAACACAAATAAGTGGGAACCATCACACCGTTGGTCAGAACAGGTTTTGGCAACAATAATTGACCTTTAACAAGTCTTTAAAATGTGCTAGACATTGTGCCAAGAGCTTTATGCAAATTACCTTGTTTAATGATCTCAATAACCTTATGAAATAACCACTATTATCTTCACTTTACAGAGGAGAAAACAGAAGCTTGGGGAGGTTAAACAGCTTGCCTCCTGCTCTGCAGCCTCAGGGGGGATGCTTGATTCATACACTGAGGTGCATCCATTTCCTTTCAATTTCTAGCTTTTAGAAGCTGGCCCCAATTCCTTGATGCATGGCCCCTTTTTCTATTTTCAGTTAAGTGGATTGAGTCCTCATAAGGTATCACTCCCACCCTCTTTCTTTTTTTTAAAAAAAAGTATTAATTTGTTTTTGGCTGTGCTGGATCTTCTCAGGTCCACAGGCTTCTCTCTAGTTGCAGAAAGTGGGGGCTACTAACCGTGGTGACTTCTCTTGTTGCTGAACATGGGAGCTTGGGCTTTAGTAGTTGTGGCACATGGGCTTAGTGGCTCTGCAGGCATGTGGGGTCTTCCTGCACCAGGAGTGAACCCATGTCCCCTGCATTGGAGGGCAGATTCTTACCACTGAAGCAGCGGGGAAGCCCTTACCCTGCTTCTATTGTCAGGGCCACTTCTCTGCCTGTCTCTTCTGACCCTCTCTTCCACTTGTAAGGACCCCTGTGATGACACTGTGTCCATCCAGATGGTCCAGAATTGTCTTTCCATCTGCATGACACCGTTTGCCATGGAAGCTAATGTAGTCACAGGTTCTAGGGGTTAGTATGTGGACATCTATGTGTGCTTGCTCAGTTGTGCCCAAATCTTTGTGACTCCATGGGCTGGAGCCCACCAGGCTCCTCTGGCCATGCGATTTCCCAGGCAGGAATACTGGAGCGGGCTTCCATTTCCTCCTCCAGGGGATCCTCCTGACCCAGGGATCAAATCTATGTCCCCAGCACTGGCAGGCAGATTCTTTTCCACTGAGCCACTTGGGAAGCCCAGACATTTTTGGGGGACTATTTTTCTGCCTACCATATATATCACTCTTCCTTGGGTGCTATATATGGCCTCCAAGAAACTGCTGAAAAAAGGGCAAAGATAACCATCCCTTCCACTCTCATTTACACTGATTTCCCCATAAATCAAGCCCAATGGTGCTTGACGCACAAATTAAGAAGGAGAGACTGTAATTCAGGGAATCGATGCAGAGCTCAAAGCTGATCACTAGTTGTTAGTTGTGAAGGGGAGAGAGCCTATTGCTGGCTCTGGAAAAACCAAGGGATTTCATTGCTAGCATTCCTGGCATGATGCCATAATGAATATATGGTAACAATATTACTAAGAGCAAAAACATACAATTATGCCCTTAAAAATGTCAACATGAAAAGTAAACTTAATAAAAGATAGGCACAGGCACATACATAACAAAGATTATCTTTAATAATGAAATTATTTATGATCAAACATTTTTACTTCATTTCGGTTCAATTCTAAAATAGTCACAATAATGTCAAGATTAAATATTCATGCTAGCAGAAACAACCTAATTGGGAGGTTATTAAAGCTTCAAATTAAGTTTCTTTTTCTTTTCCTAACCAAAAATCCTGCCTAGAATGGTACCAGGGGATTTCGAGCACACGTGTTTTATTAACATGGATTTGCGGGGCCAAGAGAAGGGCTACGTCAGAAGAGGTTAAGCCTGAGTTCCTAGGCGATACTAATGAGACATTCTCTGTCTCTCCCCTGAGTTGCCAGAATAGTGCTTACTACTCATGCTTTTCTTGGTGCAGAGCTGGTTGTTGCTTGGGGTATAACAAGTTGTTGCTTGCTGCCTTCTAAACCACCCCAAAACAATCATCTCATCTAGCACAATTCTGTCACAATTTCTGCTGGGCTTTCCCTAGTTTCATTTGGGGTCACTTATGATTGCCTGTTCGGAACTAGTTGGCTAAGATGCCTGACTCACATATGTGGTGGTTGGTGCTTGGTTAGCATGGGGGCACGTGTGTCTGGGAGTCTAGGCTCTTTAAATGGTGCCTGGGTTCCAAAACGAGAGACAGACCCCAACGAGCTAGTTCTTCCCAAGTTGCTGACCATAAGGTAACATATTCAGAAGTTCTGAGGATGAATCTGCTACTCACTCTAGTATTCTTACCTGGAGAATCCCACAGACAGAAAAGCCTGGAAGGCTACAGTCTATAGGGTCGTACAGAGTTGAGCACAGCTGGGCAATTAATCACACAGGCCACACGTGAGTATGTTACCATTCATGTTTGTCGATGTCTTATTGACCAAAGCCTGATAAGACTTTGGACCTTGTCAGTTGCCTGACAAGACAACTGTCATAGTAGGAGCCTGGGTACAAGGAGGCATGTTCCACTGATGGCCATGATTGTATCCACCTACCCCAAGGGGATCATTTAACATGCTCTAGAGACAAATGACACAGGAAAGGGATACGAATGTTTTATGCCTGTCCTAAAGGGATTGTTACCCCAAATAAAGAGTTCATACATATTTTGGCCATTTAGCGACAAACTCCCCATAAAGTTCCTGATGGTTTTTCAAATGCATTGGGCAGAAGGAGAGCCTGTAGTTAATGGCTCACAAATTGCTTAATTCTCACCATAAACTGTGATGTATGTAATAATCATTTCACCTGACAGGACTTGACACTGAGCACATATTTGTGTCATTAGTGTCTGAACCGAGGTTCAAATTGTGCTTATCCAAAGAACTGTTTAGGTGTATTTCTCTGCATCTGGTGGTACTCAGACAGATTTTCTAGTTATTTACTTTATTGATTCCTGAGAGAGGATTGTTGAAATCTCCAGTAATAGTTGTAGGCTTGCCTTTTTCTCTTTTTCAGTTCTGTCAGTTTTGCTTTATATATTTTGAAGCTCTGTTATTGAGTGTTTATATTTAGAACTATTAGATCTTAATGATTTACCTTTTATCACTAGGTGTTAGATGTCATATCTTTAATATAGCAATACCATTAGAAGATTCCTGGTGATATTGCTAGGGGAAGCACACTGATTGAAACCACTCACCCTGGCCAGGCACCATAGTAACCATTTGCATGAGTTGTTTTATGACAAGAGATTCTGATGAGGAATATGGAACTAATAAGCCATCACCAACTGGAAGAGTTCAGGAGAGGACTAAAGGAGACACCACGTGTCCGTCCACTTCCTGGAATCCCTCTTGCTAGCATCCATCTTGGCTGAGCGATGCGTGCACCGTCAGGAAAGACTCTGAATTAGAAGATTGGCCAAAGACCACCCGGAAACTAAGCCCATCACCATAAAACCCAGGACTGTGAGCCACGTGGCAGAGCAGTTCTCCTGGGTTTCCTTACCCTACTGCTCTCCACTCGGGTGCCCTTTCCCAATAAAATCTCTTGCTTTGTCAGCACTTGTGTCTCTTCGGACAATTCATTTCCGAGTGTTAGACAAGAGCCCAGTTTTGGGCCCTGGAAGGGGTCCCTCTTCCTGCAACAATATTCCTGTTCTGAAGTCTACTTTGTTTAATATTAATAAAGGCACTCCAGCTTTTAGTTAATCAGTGTTTGCATACCTTTTTTCTATTCTTTCATTTTTAACCTACCTGTATTTCTTGCCTCTGATGACTTAGGGGATTTTAAAAAAAAGGATGGTTTTCGGCAATTTGATTATGGTATCTTTGTTCAGTTTTCTTTAAGTTCATTCTGCTGCCTCGTTCATGGGACTTCTTGAATCTGTGGGCTTATAGACCTCTGGATGAATTTTCTTTCTTTGTCAGTCACTTTCATTTTTTAATTGATGATTGACAAGCATATCCTAAACAAGTTTTGAATTTGCCAAGACACAAAAGAACAGAATATTCATTGACTCATTCTGTTTGGGACAGAAGATTTAAATTGATTTAGGGATCAATGTCCCTGGTGACTCAATGGTGAAGAATCTGCCTGCAATGCATGAGACACTGATATGATCCCTGGTTTGGGAAGACTGGCCTGGAGAAGGGAATGGCAACCCACTTCAGTATTCTTGCCTGAAGAATTCCATGGACAGAAGGCTACAGTCCATAGGGTCACAAAATATCAGACACGACTGAGCAACTAACTTTCACTTTTTCAGAAATCGAAAATTTTCTATAAGAAATAAGGATGGTTGACTCATGTTCTATTGGGCTGGCTGAAAAGTTAGCTTGAGTTTTTCCATAGAATGTTATAGGAAAACCGGAATGAACTTTTTGGCCAACTCAAATACATCTGCCATTTATATGCTGTGTAAACTTGGGCCAATCTAATTTGAAAGTGAGGGATATGGGTCTTCTGAAGGCCTTTCCAACCCCTGTATTTCACTATGCCATGATTTAATGCAGCCTGTTTAAGATTTGCTCTAGAAATCATTAATCTCATGTGATAGTTTATCTAATAGGTCTTTCCTGTTCAAAGACATCTAGGGAGCTTTGTGTACTTTGGTATCTCATAGACTTCAAAATACTGTTAAATAAATAACAGTAAGTCCTCTACATGAACGTTGACATTCTAGGAATCAGCGAACTAAGATGGACTGGAATGGGTGAATTTAACTCAGATGACTGTTATATCTACTACTGTGGTCAGGAATCCCTTAGAAGAAATGGATAGCCATCATGGTCAACAAAAGAGTCTCAAATGCAGTACTTGAGTGCAATCTCAAAAATGACAGAATGATCTCTGTTCATTTCCAAGGCAAACCATTCAATATCACAGTAATCCAAGCCTATGCCACAACCAGCAATGCTGAAGAAGCTGAAGTTGAATGGTTCTATGAAGATCTACAAGACCTTTTAGAACTAACACCCCAAAAAGATGTTCTTTTCATTATAGGGGACTGGAATGCAAAAGTAGAAAATCAGGAAACATCTGGAACAACAGGCAAATTTGGCCTTGGAGTACAGAATGAAGCAAGGCAAAGGCTAATAGAGTTTTGCTAAGAGAACACATTGGTCATAGCAAACACTCTCTTCCAACAACACAAGAGAAGACTATACATGGACATCACCAGATGGTCAACACCAAAATCAGATTGATTATATTCTTTGTAGCCAAAGATGGAGAAGCTCTATACAGTCAACAAAAATAAGACCGGGAGCTGACTGTGGCTCAGATCATGAACTCCTTATTGCCAAATTCAGACTTAAATTGAAGAAAGTAGGGAAAACCACTAGACCATTCAGGTCTGATCTAAATCAAATCCCTTATGATTATACAGTGGAAGTGAGAAATAGATTTAAGGGATGAGATCTGATGGACAGAGTGCCTGATGCACTATGGAATGAGGTCGTGACATTGTACAGGAGATAGGGATCAAGACCATCCCTATGGAAAAGAAATGCAAAAAGCCAAAATGGTTGTCTGAAGAGGCCTTACAAATAGCTGTGAAAAGAAGAGAAGCAAAAAGCAAAGGAGAAAAGGAAAGACATTCCTATTTGAATGCAGATTTCCAAAGAATAGCAAGAAGAGATAAGAAAGTCTTCCTTAGCGATCAATGCAAAGAAATAGAGGAAAACAACAGAATGGGAAAGACTAGAGATCTCTTCAAGAAATTAGAGATACCAAGAGAACATTTCATGCAAAGATGGGCTCGATAAAGGACAGAAATGGTCTGGACCTAACAGAAGCAGAAGATATTAAGAAGAGGTGGCAAGAATACACAGAAGAATTGTACAAAAAAGATCTTCACGATCCAGATAATCAAGATGGTGTGATCATTCACCTAGAGCCCAACATCCTGGAATGGGAAGTCAAATGAGCCTTAGAAAGCATCACTATGAACAAAGCTAGTGGAGGTGATGGAATTCCAGTTGAGCTGTTTCAAATGCTGAAAGATGATGCTGTGAAAGTGCTGCACTCAGTATGCCAGCAACTTAGGAAAACTCAGCAGTGGCTACAGGACTGGAAAAGGTCAGTTTTCATTCCAATCCCAAAGAAAGGCAATGCCAAAGAATGCTCAAACTACTGCACAATTGCAGTCATCTCACACTCTAGTAAAGTAATGCTCAAAATTCTCCAAGCCAGGCTTCAGCAATATGTGAACTGTGAACTTCCAGATGTTCAAGCTGGATTTAGAAAAGGCAGAGGAACCAGAGATCTAATTGCTAACATCCGCTGGATCATGGAAAAAGCAAGAGAGTTCCAGAAAAACATCTATTTCTGTTTTATTGACTATGCCAAAGCCTTTAACTGTGTGGATCACAATCAACTGTGGAAAATTCTGAAAGAGATGGGAATACCAGGCCACCTGACCTGCCTCTTGAGAAAACTGTATGCAGGTCAGGAAGCAACAGTTAGAACTGGACATGGACAACAGACTGGTTCCAAATAGGAAAAGGAGTACGTCAAGGCTGTATATTGTCATCCTGCTTATTTAACTTCTATGCAGAGTACATCATGAGAAACGCTGGACTGGAAGAAGCACAAGCTGGAATCAAGATTGCCGGGAGAAATATCAATAAGCTCAGATATGCAGATGACACCTATGGCAGAAAGTAAAGAGGAACTAAAAAGCCTCTTGATGAAAGTGAAAGAGGAGAGTGAAAAAGTTGGCTTCAAGCTCAACATTCAGAAAACGAAGATCATGGCATCTGGTCCCATCACTTCATGGGAAATAGATGGGGAAACAGTAGAAACAGTGTCAGACTTTATTTTTTTCGGCTCCAAAATCACTGCAGATGGTGACTGCAGCCATGAAATTAAAAGACGCTTACTCCTTGGAAGGAAAGTTATGACCAACTTAGATAGCATATTAAAAAACAAAGACATTACTTTGTCACCAAAGTTTCATCTAGTCAAGGCTATGGTTTTTCCAGTGGTCATGTATGGATGTGAGAGTTGGACTGTGAAGAAAGCTGAGTGCTGAAGAATTGATGCTTTTGAACTGTGATGTTGGAAAAGACGCTTACTCCTTGGAAGGAAAGTTATGACCAACTTAGATAGCATATTAAAAAACAAAGACATTACTTTGTCACCAAAGTTTCATCTAGTCAAGGCTATGGTTTTTCCAGTGGTCATGTATGGATGTGAGAGTTGGACTGTGAAGAAAGCTGAGTGCTGAAGAATTGATGCTTTTGAACTGTGATGTTGGAGAAGACTCTTGAGAGTCCCTTGGACTGCAAGGAGATCCAACCAGTCCATCCTAAAGGAGATCAGCCCTGGGTGTTCATTGGAAGGACTGATGCTGAAGCTAAAACTCCAGTACTTTGGCCACCTCATGCAAAGAGTTGACTCATTGGAAAAGACTCTGATGCTGGGAGGCATTGGGGGCAGGAGGAGAAGGGGACGACAGAGGATGAGATGGCTGGATGGCATCACCGACTCGATGGACATGGGTTTGGGTGGGCTCTGGGAGTTGGTGATGGACAGGGAAGCCTGGTGTGGCATGATTCATGGGGTCACAAAGAGTTGGACACGACTGAGCGACTGAACTGAACTGAAGTCCCCTACATATGAATCTTCAATTTGTGAACTTTCAAAAGTGTGAATGTGTGCCGAGAAATGACAAAGAGGGACAAGAGGAAGAAGAATCAACTGAAGAACTGAAGAGATTCAGGATGCAGGAAATGACAAGAGGGTTTTCTTTATTTGAGGAGACACTGTTAGCACAGAGCCCAAATGTGGGCCAGTAGAAGAAGGTTGCAGCAGACTTTCAGAATGCAACTCAGTGCTGCCATGGTATATGATGAGAGAAAAGAAGAGCTATTACTCAGACATCACTGGACCATTTATTTCAAGCCGGTTGATAGAACTGAATCCGGCAAGGAACCAGAACCTGTGTCATTAACGTGAGACATGAGTGAAATCACAGCTTTCCCTCTATCTTCTATTACTGATGATCCTTCAGCTCTACCATTTCCCATTGTCTCTCAGCTCTACCATCTTCCCACAAGAAAACAGGCAACAAGAGTTACTGACTGAGGACTGATGCCAGCCTCTGTATGCCAGCTGTTGTACTGTACTACTGTACTTTTCAAGACACTGAACTGTAAGATCAAGCATGATTTCTTTATGTTTTGTGTTTGTTTTTAATGTATTATTTGTGTGAAAAGTATCATGAACCTATTACAGTACAGTCCTATATAGCTGAGTGTGATAGTCAGGTACCTAGGCTAGCTTTGCTGAACTTAGGAACAGATTGGGCTTAAAAATTCACTCCCAGAATGGAACTCATTTGTATGTAGGGGACTTACTGTACATGCCATTACTTTATGCTCAACTAAGGAAGACTCTGCTACCAACTAAACCATGAGATAATTCTATCTTAGCACTTAGAATTTTTATTTTTGATCTTTGAAAAGAGTTTAATTTTTAGGTAGCTCTTTCTTTCTCTTTGTCATCATCACTGTTGGGTACACCCGAAGAAGAAAATCTAAGTGAGTTAAACTGCTGAGATTTCCTTCATGTTGAGTTTAACTCTTGTGCATCATTTGTTTGACTCCAGGACAGAGGATGAGATGGCTGGATGGCATCACTGACTTGATGGACGTGAATCTGAGTGAACTCCGGGAGCTGGTGATGGACAGGGAGGCCTGGCATGCTGCATTCCTGGGGTCGCAAAGAGTCGGACATGACTGAGCGACTGAGCTAAGGAGCTAAGCTAAGAGTCACTGATATGTGAAGTTTTCCACCAGGTATTGTCTTCTAGGTCGTCAGGAGTTTGGGTGATGCAATGCTTCTTAGAGACATGCTCCACTGCGGTCTCTGGGATTTTCTTCCAAGACACTGACACTCACTTTGCAAATTTTGATGCATATGTTCATGCACAGCCGTTTTCTGGCTGACTACAATTGTAAGATACATTTCGATTTTGGAAATGTTAAAATGTGAAAAAATGTGCATTTCGGAATGAAGGAAATATGGTATAATCTCTTCTTGGATATGCATAATGCGTGATGCATATTGAAGGCTTTGTGATACCCTGCCCTAAAAAATAAAAAAGCTGTTTAACTGTGTTTATCCCAGTGTTGCCCAAACTTAATTGACCCTGGAAGGTTGGCACACTCCTAATACTTTCAGGGTAAGGACAAGAGTGTCAGTGGAGATCCATATATTGTAACAAATTGTTATATAATATGTCCTATATCCTCAATATGCTTCAACTATACCTTCTTAATTGGCTTCCCCGGTGGCTCAGTGGTAAAGAGTCCACCTGCAATGCAGGAGACACAGGAGACTCGGGTTTGATCCCTGGGTGGGAAAGATCCCCTGGAGGAGGGCATGGCAACCCACTCCAATATTCCTGCCTGGAGAATCCTCATGGGCAGAGGAGACTGGCGGGCTACCATCCATATGGGTTACCATCCTAGTGTCGGACATGACTGAATCGATTTAGCATACACGCATGCATGCATACCTTTTTAATTACATGGAAATTCAGGTTTGACTTTGGAATTCTTGGAGTCCTTAGGCTTCTGCATTGGGAGAGCTATGTCTTTGCTCCCAGCTCATGGTATGTTCTCTTTCCCGTACCATCCCTGGTTGCATCCCACACTGCAGGAAGCCTCTGTCTACAAACATGGACACTCCAATAGCACGTCCATATCCAAGCCTCTTCCTATAGGAGCTTGAGGGCTGTTTGGAGATGTAGTTCAGTTGTTGCTCACTCATGTTTGACTCTTTGAGACCCCATGGACTTCAGGACGCCCGGCTTCCCTGCCCATCACCAACTCCTAGAGCTTGCTCAAACTTGTGTCCATTGAGTTGGTGATGCTATCCAACCATCTCATCCTCTGTCGTCCCCTTCTCCTCCCGACTTTAATCTTTCCTAGCATCAGGATCTTTCCCAATGAGTCTGTTCTTTGCATCAGGTGGCCAAAGTATTGGAATTTCAGCTTCAGCATCAGTCCTTCTAATGAATATTCAGGACTGATTGCCTTTAGGATGGACTGGTTGGATCTCCTTGCAGTCCAAGGGACTCTCAAGAGACTTCTCCAAAACCACAGTTCAAAAGCATCAATTCTTGGCACTCAGCTTTCTTTATGGTCCAACTCTCACATCCATACATGACTACTGGAAAAACCATACCTTTGACTAGATGGACTTTTGTCAGCAAAGTAATATCTTTGCTTTTTAATATGCTATCTAGGTTGGTCATAGCTTTTCTTCCAAGGAGAAAGTGTCTTTTAATTTCATGGATTCAGTCACCATTTGCAGTAATTTTGGAGCCCCCTCAAAATAAACTCTTTCTCTGTTTCCATTGTTTTCCCATCTATTTGCCATGAAGTGATGGGATTAGATGCCATGATCTTCATTTTCTGAAAGCTGAGTTTTAAGCCAAATTTTTCACTTTCTTGTTTCACTTTCTTCAAGAGGCTCTTTAGTTCCTCTTTGCTTTCTGCCATAAGGGTGGTGTCATCTGCGTATCTGAGGTTATTGATATTCCTCCCAGCAATCTTGATTCCAGCTAGTGCTTCATCCTTCTCGGCATTTTGCATGATGTACTCCGCATATAAGTTAAATAAGCAGGGTGACAATATATAGCCTTGAGATACTCCTTTCCCAATTTGGAACCATGGTCTGTTGTTCCATGTCCAATTCTAACTGTTGTTTTTTGATCTGCATACAGATTTCTCTAGAACCAGGTAAGGTGGTCTGGTATTCCCATCTCTTGAAGAATTTTCCACAGTTTGTGGTGATCCACACAGTTAAAGGCTTTGGTATAGTCAATAAATCAGAAGTAAATGTTTTTCTGGAACTCTCTTGATTTTTTGATGATCCAATGGATGTTGGCAATTTGATCTCTGGTTCCTCTGCCTTTTCTAAATCCAGCTTGAACATCTAGAAGTTCATGGTTCACTTACTGTTGAAGCGTAGATTGGAGAATTTTGAGCATTACTTTGCTAGCATGTGTGCTGAATGCAATTGTGCAGTAGTTTGAACACTCTTTGGCATTGCCTTTCTTTGAGATTGGAATGAAAACTGACCTTTTCCAGTCCTGTGGCCACTGCGGAGGTTTCCAAATTTGGTGGCCTATTGAGTGCAGCCTTTGACAGCATCATCGTTTAGGATTTGAAATAGCTCAACTGGAATTCCATCACCTCCACTAGCTTTGTTTGTAGTGAGGCTTCCTAAGGCCCACTTGACTTCACATTCCAGGATGTCTGGTTCTAGGTGGGTGTACACACCATTGTGATTCTCTGGGTCATTAAGATCTATTTTGTATAGTTCTGTGTATTCTTGCCACCTCTTCTTAATATCTTCTGCTTCTGTTAGGTCCATACCTTTTCTGTCCTTTATTATGCCCATCTTTGCATGAAATTGGGGATGTAGAGTGTGGGCTAGAAGGAGGAGCACAGGTTCTAAGTAGACAGATTTCCTTCAAACTGTGACTTCTTTCCATGAAGAGTACAGTGAGGAAAGAGCCAGAGTTAGGCCTATGTCAATCAAGACCCAGGTCTTATATAAGCCCAAGGATGGGACTGCTAGAAAGTTTTTATTACATAACACCTATTAACATCCCATGAAGAAAGAATATTTTTCAAGAGCTCCTCTGAGAGTGGATGGTTCTATTTGTGAATATATTTATACTTTCTTTTTCTTTTTTCTCTCATAATCCTTTTTCACTTCTTTCTTTCTTCTTTTTCTTTTTTAAAAAACTTTTCCTTTAGTTGATTGCTTGCAGGTACGCTCAGTTGCTTCAGTTGTGTCCAACTTTTTATGACTCCATGGACTGTAGCCTGCCAGGCTCTTCTGTCCATGGGATTCTCCAGGCTAGAACAGTGGGAGTGGATTGCCACGCCCTTCTTCAGGGGATATTCTCGATCCAGGGATTGAACTTGGGTCTCCTGCATTATGGGTAGATTGCTTATCACTGAGCCAACAGGGAAGCCCAGTTGATTAGGAACATCCAATTTTTGTATAATCTGCACCCCCCACCCCAGCCAATGGCATTCACTTTCTTTCCTCACTATACCATCCTTTGGAGGAGCTGGGGTGGGACGGGGGGTGGCAGTTAGTTGTCACCGTCTTTCAGCCACTGAGGAAACAGTGGCCCAGAGCAATAAGAGACTTATCTAGGCCACTAAAATGGGTAACTGAGTTCGGCAAGACTTTTCCCAGCACTTTAACACTGGTCAAGACTGCTCCCTGTCTAAGAGAAATCTGTTGGCTTGTACTTGTTAAGAGCATGTTTACATGTCCTAACAGATTTCTATGATAAGTCTGTTACTGCAATACTTGTGCATGGAAATGTTATGTAGTATGATGCAAAATATCCAGGCCGATGGTGCTAGTTGTAAAGAACACACCTACCAATCTAGGGGACATAGAGATGTGGGTTGGATCCCTGGGTTGGGATGATCCCCTGGAGGAGGAAATGGCAGGCCACTCCAGTGTTCTTTCCTGAAGAATCCCATGGACAGAGCAGCCTGGCGGGCTACAGTCCATGGGGGCCACAGAGAGTTGCACGTGACAGGGCACACAAACACAAAAAAAGATTCAGAAGGTCCAGGCAAGGAAGATCAGAGATCTGAAAATAAGGCCCGTGGAGAGGCAAGAGTCTCTTCCTTAACTGCCTCTGTGCTTAAAGCTACTGCACACAAATCGTGATACAAATTCAGGCAAGGAAGATCAGAGATCTGAAAATAAGACCCGTGGAGAAGCAAGAGTCTCTTCCTTAACTGCCTCTGTGCTTAAAGCTATTGCACACAAATCGTGATACAAATTCAAGTTAAACGGAGGGAGTTTGTTTTTATCATCTGGAATAGCCATTTGGCTCTCTGAGGTGTGTGAAAAGAGAGGCCTTACTGATGGAATGGACAGGAAATCTGTAAATTTGGGCCATGCTGCTCTGCAGAGCACAGCTGAGAAAAGTTTGTGTGTGTGTGTGTGTGCATGTTTATTTTAAACATACAAACGATCAGCATGTATTTACAAGTGCAACTGTCCACTCCCATCCCAAGGCAATCTCTCTCTCTTTTTAAATTGAAGTATTTGCAATATTATATGAGTTTCAGGCATACGACATGGTGATTCACCATTTTTAAAGGCTATACTCCATTTATAGTTATTATAAAACATTGGCTATACGCCTGTGCTGTACAATATATTCTTGTAGCTTATTTGTTTTATACATGGTTCGGTTCAGTTCAGTCGCTCAGTTGTGTCCAACTCTTTGCGACCCCATGAATTGCAGCACGCCAGGCCTCCCTGTCCATCAACAACTCCCGGAGTTCACTCAGATTCATGTCCATCGAGTCAGTGATGCCATCCAGCCATCTCATCCTCTGTCTTCCCCGTCTCCTCTTGCCCTCAATCCCTCCCAGCATCACCTTTTAGCATGCCATTCCTCTCTTCTCTCTCCCCGCTGGTTAACCACTAGTTTTTCTCTATCTGTGAGTCTGTTTCTTTTTTGTTATATTTACTTATTGTGTTATGTGTTTATTACTTTATTTACTTTTTGTTTTGGCTCTGCTAGGTCTTTGCTGCAGTGCATGGGCTTCTGTAGTTGTGGTGGGCAGGCTTAGTTGCCCTGTCTAAATAAGTAGAAGCTGGTCTATGGAAGTCATCTTGTAGCTCTCTCTCATTGGTGTTTGACCGTGGTGGTGAAACTTCCCAGGATAAGGCTCCTTCTGTATTCAACTCCACTGCTCACGTTTACAGAGACTGACAACACTGGGAAGGCCCTTCCATTTTCCAAAAAGATTTGGAAAGCAAGACTCCCCTTTCAAGGGCTTTATGTGCTTCCAGCCACAGTTCTGCAATTTAGGCCACCTCCTGACACCCACATTACAACAAGAGACTGACGAATACTAATTTCTTTTCTGTATGGTACTTAAAATTCTAACTCTGAGCCAGTTCACATCACAACCAGTCTGGTTATTACACTGGTGTCAGTAACACCTCAGGTTTCATCCTATCCGTATAATCCATGGTGTATTAATTAGAGTCTCTGCTGCTGTTGTTAGTGAGAATTCTAAAGCACATTTAGTATTAATAGCTCGTAATTGACAAGAACACTTTTGTTGCATCTCTGAAATGCTTTGTCCCTTCCATTGAAGGCCATGATACATGGATGTGTAATCAGGGAACTCGTGGAGGACAGAGGACTATGTAATTAGAGTGACAGTTTACAGACCTAGCTTTCAAATGAAGAGCTAGACTCAACAGTGCATTTACCCCCAGGTCCCTCATCTACTAGCATTATTTGCATGCCTATAACCCTTTCTAAGATTATGCAGATGTTCTATGTGACTGATATTTACTTTAAATATATGTCAAATAGCAAAGAGCTACAAGAGAGGTGAGAAGGAAATTTGTGCTTATGAAGAGATGGGTGGCTAAGGCCAGAGATACTATTTATCTTTTGATTTCAGCACTAGCCTTTATGAATATAAATTAGAACATGACTCCCAAGGAAAACACCATTCGTAGGGGAAAAGTCAATTGTAAGGATGTCCTTGATGCAATAGGAACTTCTGTTTTTCCCTTTCACCTTCAGAAGGAATGAGTCATTTTCTTTTATGACTCACCTGTCCTGGAATGCTCAGTGGAAGGGCTTCCTAGCCTGTTGTTTAACTCGTGTCTTTTTGTGCATCAGCAAAGAGCGACTGAAGAGGGAGAGACAAGGAGGGGGAATCGTGAGCATCACAAAACTTGGTTATTGGAAACCTTGACTATGATAAAGCAGCTTCATGTTTTTTCCTGGACATCATTCATACTCGATTTCTATCTTCCTTTCTTTCCCTGTGTTTCTTGGGACTAGCCTCTTTTTAGTATTTTTTTCTTAAATTTAATTGTGATTGTAACTTGGCATATAGTTATTTACTATATTGTAGAATATTTTTACAATATTGTGTTTCAGGTGTACAGCAAAGTGATCCAGCTACATATTAATATATACATATATCCATTCTTTTTCAGATTATTTTCCCATATAGCTTACTATATGGGTATAGGTAATTATGGAGTATTGACTAGAGTTTCCTGTGCTATTCGACAAGCCCTTGTTGATTATCTATTTTACATATAGTAGTGTGTATGTGTTAATCCCAAACTCCTAATTTACCCCCACCCTTTAGTTGTTTTTTTTTTTTCCTATGTTTCTTGGGAAAAAGAAATCTCTTTTTTGGTTCTTCAGGGTACGGCAAGCCTGGGCAAAAAGTGAATTGAACTAATAGGAGTCATGATTCTGAACTGCAAAAACAGCTTTCTTATCCTGGGTCTCAGTTTTCTTATCCATAAAATGAGGTGATTATTCTCATTGATTTTTTAGGCTACCTTCTCACTGCCTTGCTCTAGGATTTAGGTAACAATGCTCTTGAGTTCAATGTTATTGTCCCACCTGAATAAAGCGTCAATTCTTGGAATGGAAGAAAGAGAAGTTGGGGGAAAATGTAAGAAAATTAAAGTCAAGAATAGAAACTCTGAGATAAGAATTCTGGAAAGCTCATTTCTCACAAAGTAAGACAGAATTGGACCATAAAGAAAGGTGAGTATCAAAGAATTGATATTTTTGAACTGTGGGGTTGGAGAAGATTCTTGAGAGTCCCTTGGACTGCAAGAAGATCAAATCAGTCAATCCTAAAGGAAATCAGTCTGGAATATTCATTAGAAGGACTAATAGTGAAGCTGAAGCTCCAATACTTGGGCCACCTGATGCGAAGAACTGACTCATTGGAAAAGACCCCGATCCTGGGAAAGATTGAAAGTGGGAGGAGAAGGGGTGACACAGGATGAGATGGTTGAATGGCGTCACTGACTCGATGGACATGAGTTTGAGTAAGCTCTGGGAGTTGGTGATGGACAGGGAAGCCTGGCATGCTGCAGTCCGTGGGTTTGCAGAGTCGGACACGCCTGAGTAACTGAACTGACTGAGCTGACTGAGGTAGAGGAGAAACAGGCATCTTCAAGCTACATTTTATATTGGGTACCAATGCTTCTCTACTAACTACCACACAGCAAAGCTGGACCATCCAAGAAAAGCCCCAAGCCATCACTGAGGGTGCTATGTTTGTTTGTTTACTTACTTACTTATTTCAGTGCTAATTTACTAGCTGGACAACCTATCAGTCAGGGGTTTTCTTTTTCCTTCCGTCTTTCATTCTTTTATTTTTTTCAATTGTTCTAGCCATGAGTTCAGAAGATCAGGTCAAAAGACTGCTTTGTGATTTTTAAGATAACAGAATAAGATTAGCAGAAAAAGTAAGAATCACATCTCAAATGAATATAGCCATCCTCAGCAATCCTTACCAAATGTAAGGTTAGCCTTCCAGACACACAGTAAGGTTGTACTGAATGGTTGGATGAGGACTTCCGCAGTCCAGGGCAATGAGCTGTAAGTGAAAGTAGTGTTTGTCTTTTCCAGGTTGGAACATTACTTTCCTGGTGCAAGACTGTCCAAAGCTTCCTTTCCTCCTGGTACAGTGATCAGCAGGATTTTGGTGGGGAAGGTGGGAGGCTGCTCCATCTGCCTGTATCTCTGGGTGACTGCAATAAACTGTGCTTCTCTGCTGACCTGGGATGGGTGAGTATTGTGAGTTATGACCAGTGTTTCCAGGAGTCCCTGAGCTTTTGGAACTGCTTGTTACCAGAGCCTATTCTTATGGATGCAGTCTGATGCGCAAACCACAAAGACTCTTCTGCCTACAGACACAAGTCTTAGGATTCTCCAAAAGGATATGTAGGTGTGTGCACACGTGTGTAGAAAGATTTATTACAATGAGATTGGCTCAAGTGATTATAAAGGCTGCTGCTAAGTCGCTTCAGTCATGTCCGACTCTGTGCAACCCCATAGGCAGCAGCCCACCAGGCTCCTCTGTCCCTGGGATTCTCCAGGCAAGAACACTGGAGTGGGTTGTCATTTCCTTCTCCAATGCATGAAAGTGAAAAGTGAAAGTGAAAAGTGAAAGTGAAGTTGCTCAGTTGTGCCCTACTGTTAGCGACCCCATGGACTGCAGCCCACCAGGCTCCTTCATGCATGGGATTTTCCAGGCAAGAGTACTGGAGTGGGTTGCCATTGTCCCCAAAGTCTAAAGTCAGGGTGCTGAATATCCATGAGAGCCAGCATATAGTTCCAATCTGAGCCCACAGGCCTGAGAACCAGGAACGCAGGTGGTATACACGCCACTCTAAAAGCTGGCAGACTCAAGACCCAACAAGAGGAGTTACTTCAGTTTAGTTTGAAGGTAGACCCACGTTCCAGCTCTGGTAGTCAGTCAGGCAGAAGGCGGTCCCTCTTATTCAGGTGTTTAATTCTACTCTGGTGAGTCACTGATTGGAAAAGGCCTTGTCCACATTAGGGAGGGCAATCTGTTTCACTCAGTCTATTGATTTAGATGTTCATCTCATCTTCAAACACCTTCACAGAAACACCCAGAATAATGTTTGACCAAATATCTGAACACTCCATGGCTCTGTTGAGACATCAGATTATTCATCATGAGATGAATCTGAGGTTTTGTGGGACACAGGTCCATTCTATGGTGAACAAATCTAGGAGCCAGTACAGAGACTAACGGAATTTGTTGTTAAAATCGGTCCATTTGGCAATGTAATCTGAAAGGTCATTTCATTGAGACAGGTTCAAACTTCTGCAGCTTGTGTTTAAGTCTTGTATTTACTCTATTATAAAATCACCCTTGTGTTCAACTTTCTAGTTGCCAGTGACATTCTGAAAATAATGAAATATATTTTTTTGAAAAGCTTTGGTTATGACACCCTGAATAAAAGTCTCATTATATAGCTGCTTCTATTTAAGTGTCAATGTGTGGTTTAATTTATATCTCTCTGGAGTATGTGCATATGTGTGTTGGGGTGGGGAAGTGTGATACATATAGCCCTGATCTGGGATTTTTTTTCTCTCTCATGCTCTTTTGAAAGATGATGCGTCCATGTTAAGTCACTTCAGTAGCGTCCAACTGTTTGGTACCCCATGGCCTGTAGTCCTGCCATGCCCCTCTGTCCATTGAGTTCTCTAGGAAAGAATACTAGAGTGGGTTGCCATGCCCTCCTCCAGGGGATCTTCTGGAACCAGGGACTGAACCCACATCTCTTATGTCTCCTGCATTGGCAGGTGGGTTCTTTACCACTAGCACCATCTGGAAAGTTTGAAAGATGGGGAAAATCTTTATCTCCTTTCTAGAAAGTCTGTTATTTGGCCTTAAAATTTGACTTTTTTGGAAAAATGGTGCCAAGAGGAACTTACTTGGGAGAACAAAACAAACCCACTATAAACTGGAGAATCTACCTCAGAGACCCCCCTACATCCACTAATCACAGCTAATCTGTTTTCTTGCACATGTTCCCGTCACCCTTCAAATAGAAGCTCACTTTCTGTGGACTTGAAAAGCATTTCAAAAGAGGGATTAACTCTTTAGACTAGGGTTAGGGCTGTAAATATCTAAGGCAAAACTGCATATGATCAAACACTTCCTTAAAAATATTTTACATTCACTAGGAAATTTAGCATACACAGTTTGGGGTATGCAGTATTAGACCTTAATAAATCTAGTACTGCCATATTCTTCTTGAAGTGTTGGAATCTAATTCCTTGAGTTGAATAGATTTTGAGTTTCTTGAGAAAGAGTAATTGGCTTAAGTGTCCACAATATATTAAAAATTCTTTTTTGCCCCCTGAGAATATTTGATTGATTCTGTGGAAACTGCATGTTGGTGTGGGGGGTTTAACTATCCTATGTACTCTTGATGGCCAACATTATTCACATAAGAGAAGCTCAATTTAGTGCCCAGTGTGGGTAACACACAGGTTTTGAAATGCTTGGCATTCTTTCATAGACTTCTGCTCATCTTAGATATCCCTAAAGGTCACCAGAGCCAACAATCCCAAGGAAGTACTCTAGTGGCAGATTTTCAAAAATTAGCTTGGAGCTCAACTCCTTGCTAAGTGAAAGTGATTAAAAAGGATTTCAAGCGTGCAGTCCATGACTGCTGAAAGTGGCAGATGGTGTGAGTTAGTACATTATGTCAAGGAATCCATGTACATTTTTGCAACCATTTACAGCTCTTGGTACATATTAATACTCCCAGAATGCTGTCATCACAGGAGCCTGGCCAGCTGACCCTTGTCAAATGTGCCATTTCTTTTTCCTTTCCAAAAGTCTTTATTTCAGTTACGTTTTTTTTTTCTCTCCTGTCTTAGGAGATTTTGGTTTGGAGGTTTTGTTAAGAATTCAAGGCATTCAAAATTACACTTTAAAAGCCCTTGTTTCCTCCATGTTCTCATTTGTTGAGGATAGATGTTGGGGGCTGGGAGACATTTATTCCCTGGCTATCCTGTCTTTTGTGAGGTGGCTTCCTCCTTCATGAAATAACACCTTAGGGAAGACAGAGACAACACGGGTGCAGAAATTTAAGTTTATTAGCCCTAGAGTGAGTGCAGTAGTGGGAAGTGCTACCTTGGTAAACCAGATAGTCTCAGCTAACCTCCTGAATCCAGGCAGGTCCTTATGATCTGGTGTGTTAGCAGAAAGTCTAAAACCTGAGCCTACTCTGACACAGAAAGACACATAAGTTGCTGCTTATTCATACTGCATTTATTGGAGTAACAAACTCCTTTCACCAAATGTCTAGGAATCATGCAAAAATGTCCAAGCTGGTGTCTAACATCCAGCTCATCTCTTACTTGACACTCAGCTCTATTGCAGAATTGGGTAGTTTTGTTGCCAGGCTTCACTGAAGATGATCTGAGCCGATCAACAGAGACCTGCCCTCTAGGCTTTGCTGGGCATATGTAGAGATGGTAGACAAGCTCTGGAGCATTTCTTTAGACTTCTTGAGCTGTTTGGGTTCCAGTCGTGGGGCTACTTTAGTTATGGGAAGAAGAAGTTCTCTCAGGTAACCAAAACCAGATGAGGCTGTTGCCCTTGAGTTGGTCTCAGTTGGAAGGTGGCAGCAGGTAACATGGAGGAGGCTGACTCACAGGTCCAGTAAGCAACCGGGGGATCCCTCTGTTATTTGAAGAGAAACTTCCAGGAAAAGCCTGGACTTTGGATCTCCTAAGCACATGGCAACTGGGATTCACTATCATTTGAGTAGTAAGAGAAATGTCCTTCGGCAAGTACTAGGTCCTTCTATCTTTCTCCCGAGCTTTCTAGCATGTCTAGAACTCATCCCCACACCTTCTCACCTTGAGGTCGTCTTATTTCAACAGTAGGAGGCCACAGGCTCTGGAAGGTCCTGTATATCTGCATAACAAATTAGTCATACGTTGTGAAATGTACCAAACTGACTCTTTCATGGCGGTCTTTTAAGACCATGGTGAGAAGATGATACCTGGTGGGTGGAAGTAGCATTTTTTTGCCTAAAGGAAATGAATGTTCCCACTGTCAATCATCCAGGGGAGTGATTAACCATGGGGCAGAAAGTGAGAAAATGTTGTATGCCAAGATGATGATGAAGGATGCAAAATTACAGAGCTCATCATGGTCATTCCTGTTCTAATTGCATTACCTGGAGCAGCTCTGATGGGAAATGGATCAAGGCAGTCAAATTTACAGGGCAGGGAAAAGTCAGCAGGTGCCTTGTGAGAGGGTGGATCCCTGGGAAGTTGAAGCAAATCATGACCCCAAGGGGGAAAGCAAGATAGAGGAGAGAAGCCTGGCTGTCACACAGGACTGCCTTCTCCGTCTTGCTGCAGGCCAGCCCTGGTAATCAGCAGATAAGCACTTGAACATCTGTTCAGGAGATACCTGTTAGATTATTTGCTCCATAACTCACACCACCACCAGTCATTTTTAATGACAGGAGGACCTGCCAGCAGCTCCTTATCTGGTTTTACTTGGGAAAGGAGCAAAGCACAAAGCAAATGGAACTCATTGGGAAAGCAAGTCACCTTTCTTCCTCCATTCAATAGGGCGTCCAGACCCCTACTTGAGTGTCCAGGGCTTGCATTACCCAGAGATGAGTAAGGTGGCTACCCATGTGTTAAGCTTTCAGACTTATTGCAAAGCTCTGCTCTCAGCAAAATATCTCCTTTTACCAGTTGCTTAGAATCCCCATGTTATTTCTATGTGTTAAGTATTATGTTTCCAAGAGTCCCCTATAAACATGCAAATATCCACAAATAGATGGTACACTCAGGTGCTGTCAGCTATTAATGAAGTACTGGGAATTAGTTTAACCCTGAGTTCCCGGGAGTGGGATCTACATACCCCTTGTGGTATGGAAGATAGTTGCAAGTGGGACCCACACAGTCTTACTCAGTATTTTATTTTATTTTATATTTCATCTGTGCAGTCACTTGGCTCCCAGGTGGCACCTGTGGTAAAGAACCTGCCTGCCAATGTGGGAGACACAAGAAACTCAGGTTCAATCCCTAGAACAGGAAAATTGCCAGGAGGAAACGGCAACCCACTCCAGTATTCTTGTCGAGAAAATCCCATGGACAGAGGAGCCTGGCGGGCTACAGTCCAAAGGGTCTGAAATAGCTGGATGCAACTGAAGCAGCCTAGCATTCACGCAAAGGCCTATTAGTCACATTTGCAGAGCAAAGTGAAAATGCAAGGCTTTTTGTTAAAAAATCCCTACGAATTGCAAAGTGGTGTCTAGAAAGTACTAGACCAAGTTCAAGACCCTGCTGAGTGTGGGGTTCTGTGCACCTTCTGGCGTCACTGGCCCATGAAGCTCACCGTAACCGTGTGTGCGGTGTGGGTTCAGTTGTGTCCGACTCTTTGCGGCCCCATGAACTGCAGCCCACCAGGCTTCTGTGTTCATGGGATTCTCCAGGCAAGAGTACTGGAGTGGGCTGCCATTCCTTCTCCAGGGCATCTTCCCAGTCTGAGGATCGAACCTGCCTCTCTTTGCGCTTCTTGCACTGGCAGGTGAATTCTTTACCGCTGTGCCACCTGGGAAGCGCTTGCCTTGACTGCTCCCTCACGTGCAGATGAGTAACTGAGGTATAAAGAAGTTCACACTCCTACAAAATCACTGGTTGTTGTCACTAGTCTGTAACATCTTTGTAGGGAGACAATGCATTCAGAAGTGTGACATAAATGTAGTTTCTTCTTTTTTTTTTTTTAACCAACAGAGGCAGCCTTATGAATGTGGACCATAAAAGAGTTGCAAGATGAATAAATTCTGGGGATCGAATGTACAGTGTGATAATTAGAGGTAATACTGTGTGATGCATGTGCTAATGAACTTGATTGTGATAATCATTTCACAATGCATTTGCATATTAAATCATCACATCTTGAAAAAAAATCATCTTGCTTTTGTCAATCACAGCTCAACAGAGCTGAGGGGTTGGGGGTAGTGTTAAAGATCAAAAAAGAGACCAGAGCAACTAGGAAATTTCTGAAAACCACTTTTTCCCAGAGTTGGCAGCTGCCACCAGCAGGCCTGCCCTGGAGGGATTCCTGATTCTCAAACAGAGCTCTCTCTTCTTTCTGCCTTCCACCTTTGTTTAGGGACCAGAAACATCTTGACAGGTACTGATTGGTTTGAGGCCATCAACAGGAGTTTACAGAAGGGAAGGTCGAGCCTAAACAGCATGATTAATATCTCCTGAGCATAAGGGTCTCTGAGCTGCTCTTGTGGGAAGGAAGGAGCACTAGGATTTGAGGAGGGTCTCAGTATGGAAGGCAGGCAAAATGGTGGAGATGACATTTGGAGGGCATGCTGAGCTGCAGGGCAAAGTCAGCTTGTCAATGGCTCTTGTGAATCTGTTGCAGGAAGGAGACTCCTTCCAGGGCCTGAAAGTGGGCTCTTGTCTAACACTCAGAAATGAATTGTCCGAGGAGACACGTGCTCCTCGGCAAGAGGAGCTGTGAGAAGGCAAGAGACTTTATTAGGAAGGGGAGCCCTGGAGGAGAGCAATGGGTAACGAAACCCAGGAGGATCACTCTGTCATGTGGCTGGCAGCCTCGGGTTTTATGGTGATGGGATTAGTTTCCAGGTTGTCTTTGGCCAATCATTCTGACTCAGGGTACTTCCTGGTGGTGCATGTATTGCTCAGCCAAGACAGATGCCAGTGAAAAGGATTCTGGGAGAAGGTAGGGCACGTGCATCTCCTTTTGACCTTTCTTGAACTATTCTGGTTGGTGGTGGCTTATTAGTTCCATGTTCCTTACCAGGACCTCCTATAGTAAAATAGCTCACACAGATGGATGCGATGGTGCCTGACCAGGGCCTGTGATTTAAGTCAATGTTTCCCCTAACAAATCGAGTAAACCAGAAGCCTCGATTTGTCCCTTTGCAGAGAATTCTTCAGTTTCCCATCCTGCCAGCATCCAGGGGGAAAGAATCCAATGCTGGAATTCTCCCCCAAAGCCCTGCCTCTGTGCTGACACCCTATCCCCTCCCTTTGATTCCCATTTAGGAATGAGAGGTGCTGAGTTTAGGGAAATCAAATCACAAGTGCCTTTCTAGCTGATTTTAGAACCTAACTCCCATGCAAGAAGTATACCAAGATTTCGTTTTAATTCTCTTGGCAACCAACAATTCCCTTAACCAAAATTAAGGCTGTTGAGGTTTAAAAGTACAACCTAATGGAGATTACCCCGCAGGCCAGCAATGTACTTGAGAATTCTCTATCTCTCTCCATTCACTGCAAGGGATTTGAGGGTCATCTTGAAGGCAGAGGGGGTGGAATGGACAGATATCTGTACCTGGACCAAGAGTCAGCAACCTTCTTTCTGTAAAGGGCCAGAGAGGAAATATTTCAGGCTTTGAGGGCCATCTGGTGACTTCTGCTGCAACCATTCAATTCTGCTGTCCTGGGAAAGCAGCCGTAGGCAATATGTAAATAAATGAGCATATGTGCGTTCCAATAAAGCTTTATTTACAAAAACAGGTGGTGGGCTGGATTTTACCCATCGTTTATCAACCCTTGATCTAGACTTTCCTTTTGGAGGTCTCAAAGTGGAATGTGCCTGAGGATTACCAGGGATCGATTTAGAGAGACAACAGGGGTTTAAAGATTTTCTAAAGATGATCTTGATAATATGTAATCTCCAAAAACTTTGTTCTCAGTCCTAGCCTAACATGCTGCGGTATGTGTTATTATTTTTATTTTGGTATTTGGGAGAATTGAGTTAGGTAGCGAGGTTAGGTCACTAGTTTAAAGGCACCCGGTGAGGGAGTGATAGAGTTGGGATTTGAACCCTGTCTATTTTTGGAACCCTTTCACAGAAACATCTAGAACTGACTGATTCAGAAATGAACTTCTTTCAGGACCGTGCTTCACACAGCCTACTGCTCAGTTAGGTACCTGATAGAGACAATTTGGTGATTAGAATGATATGATTAGGAGGAAGGATAAAAGGACACCCACCAAGGAAAGTTACAAAAGGCAAGATCAGCCCCCCATTCTCAGTTAGTTCTGGTCCTCTTTCATCTCCCCTCCCCCACCTCCTTGCATTATAAATCCTTTGAAATATGGTAATGCTATCAAGTGGACCTGGACGTTTTTATTAGATGTCAGGAACATATTTGGCCAATGTCACGGGACTCGAATTTCTTGACAAAGTATGATGTCATTTAGAAGTTCATGTTCTTGACATTGTTTCAGAGAGTCCAGTTAAAAAAGCCAAATATGTTTTATGGGCTCTCACGGCAGGGAAGCAGCCATGGTTATGCATAGCCATATCAATTAGAAGTGGATTAATTAAGCAATAAGACAGGGGCAGCAGTGCATTTCAGAGAGGTTATTGCACGGCTCATAGAGTGTTGCCGAGGCATTCAGCCAAGAGCTGAGTGACTTCTACTGGCCAAGGCATTTCAGCCATCCAAGACGTGTAATGTTCTCCCAGAAACACTATCCCCTGCCATCCATTTCCACTGTGAGAAATAAAAAGACCCTCTTATTAACTAGGTGTTATTAGGCATGGGCCAATTGACAGCCATTTCATTATTTCATAATTATGATTAATGGCCTTCCCAATGAAGTCACCGTCCGCTCTCCCAAAGCCAACTGGTCCCTTTTGGGATGGTGTCACCAAGCCATGGTTAATGTTCCCAGAAGCATGGAACGCATCGAGTTTCACAAACGCTGGAGAGGGAGGGTGAGGCCTGATTGCCTTTGGAGGCTGTTGGCACAGGAAGCAGGCCTCTTATGGAAAGTGAACTTTGAAGAGGCCAAGAGGGGTGGGGGTGCATGAATATGGTGATGAGAGGAGCAGAGGCAAGAAGAGGCAGGGTGATAACTACCCTCCATATTTTCAAAAAAATTATTATGATTATTAATTTGCTGCATTGGGTCTTTGTTGCTGCTGGGTTTTTTCTAGTTGCAGTGAGCAGGGGCTACTCTTTAGTTGCAATGCATGGGCTTCTCATTACAGCAGCTTCTCTTGTTGCAGAGCATGGGCTCAGTAGTTCTGGTGCTTGGGTTCAGTTCCCTTTGGCGTGCAGGATCTTCCCAAACCAGGGACTGAACCCATGTCCCTTGCATTGGCAGACAGATTCTCAACCACTGGACCCCACAGTTAATCTGGCCCCCTGTCTTTAAACATACTTCGTTCTCTACTAAATGCATTCATATGAACTTTTCATTTGGGAGTTTAATAATTCTTTGAACTTTTTTTTTTCTTCATTCTAGGAATACAAAAAGCAATCCTAGGGTTATAGACAATGTTTTGGTTTGAGATTTGCCACACCCCTCCCTCTGTTCAGATGTTGAAATCCTGACCCCTGGAGCCTCAGAATGTGACTATATTTGGAGATAGGGTCTTTAAAGGGGTCATTAAGTTAAAATGAGGAAGTTACGATGGGCCCTAATCCAATATGAGGCATGTCCTTATAAGAAGAAGAAATTAGGAGACAGGCAGGTACAGAGATGCTGAGAGAAGATGGCTATTTCCAAGCCAAGAAGAGGGGACTTAAAAGTGACTAACTTGCTGACACCTTTATTTCAGACTTCCAGCCTCCAGAACTATGAGGAAATACCTTTCTGTTGTTTGAGCCATCCAGTTTGTAATACTTTGTTACTGTACTCCTTGCAAACCAATACACATAGAAATAAAATATAATACAAGGTAAAATGTGACCAGAGCACAAATGGATAAAATATAGTAAAAATTATTTTGGGAGTTGCCATGCAGGCAGTAGGTAACCAAATTTTAAATATTTGTACCCCTTGACCCAGAGAGTACACATTTAGAAACTTGTCCTAAATACTCAGATATATTTGTGTTGATGTATTTAAAATGATAGTGAATGCAGGATCACATTTTGGTGGGTAGAGGATTGGTTTGACAGAGTACAGTACATGGATGCTGTGGAATAGAATGAACCATTGAGAAGGATGAGGTGAATCCAGCAATGTTGATGTGAAAGATGTCTACAACATATTGCTGTTGTTGTTTTGAATATTTATCTATTTGGCTGCCCCAAGTCTTAATAGTGGCATGTGAGATCTAGATTTTTGTCGTGGGATCTTTAGGTTTGGCATGCAGGATCCAGTTCCCTGACCAGGGATTGAACCTAGGTTCCCTGCATTGGGAGTGCAGTCTTAGCCACTGGACCAACAGGGGAAGCCTTACAATACATTATTAAACTTATAAAGAAGGCAGTTGTATAGGAGGATTCCACTTATATGTATTTACATTCATTAAATATCTAGAAGAATACATACCAACCATTAACAGTACATTTCTCTGGGTAGGTGACCTTATGGTGGGAAGGCTTTGACCTTCTACCTGATGCAAGTTTGGAAAAAGAAAGGTGAACTTTGATAGGAGGGACAACTTTCTAAACCTCGTCTATAAATTATGTTCTGCTTTCTTCACAGGTAGGGCTTCCCTGTAGCTCAGCAGGTAAAGAATTTGCCTGCAATGCATGAGACCTGGGTTCAGTTCCTAGGTAGGGAAGATCCAGTGGAGAAAGAATAGGCTACCCACTCCAGTACTCTTGGGCTTCCCTTGTGTCTCAGCTGGTAAAGATTCTGCCCACCATGCTGGAAACCTGGGTTTGATCCCTGGGTTGGGAAGATCCCCTGGAGAAGGGAAAGGTTACCCACTCCAATATTCTGGCCTGGAGAATTCCATGGACTGTATAGTCTATAGGGTCGCAAAGAGTTGAACACGACTGAGCAACTTTCACTTCACTTCTTCACAGGCGTGGTTCTGAGAACTGAATGAATGCACATGTGTTCAGGGCAATAAACCACAGCAAAAATGGCCAACATTTATTCAGTGCTTTATGTCAAATAACTCATTCAATCCTTCTTATAGCCCCATGAGGTAGTATGATATTATGATTTTACTTTGGGCACCTTATGCGAAGAGTTGACTCATTGGAAAAGACCCTGATGCTGGGAGGGATTGTGGGCAGGAGGAGAAAGGGACGATCGAGGATGAGATGGCTGGATGGCATCACAGACTCAATGGACGTGAGTCTGAGTGAACTCCGGGAGTTGGTGATGGACAGGGAGGCCTGGCGTCTGCGATTCATGGGGTTGCAAAGAGTAGGACACGACTGAGCGACTGAACTGAACTGAACTGAACTGAATAACCTATATATATATATGGTCTTTGTCCAGGATTTTGGCACAGAGCTCCTAAAATCCTTGGAATTTCCTAAGTGATGAGAGTGCTAAAGGTGTTTTTTGTTATGTTAATAAGGTGACTTTTGGGTCTCACCTAAGGATGGGGGATGGTAGCCAGTGGAGCCAACCACATGATTAGAGGGTTGGAAATTTCAGTCGCTCTTTCCACATCCCAACTGCTGATTTAATCACCAATGGCCAATGATTCCATTGAAAGTGTTAGTCTTTCAGTCGCGTCGGACTGTTTGTGACCCCACGGACTATAGTCCGCCAGGCTCTTCTGTGCATGGAATTCTCCAGGCAAGAATAGTGAAGTGGGTTGTCCTGCCCTTCTCCAGGGGATCTTTCCAACCCAGGGATTGAACCTGGGTCTCTGCATTGCAGGCAGATTCTTTACCATCTGAGCCACCAGGGAAACCTAATGTTTCCATTAATCATGCCTATGTAATGAAGCCTGCATAAAAACCAAATAGGACAGGGTTCAGAAATCTTCCAGATTGGGGAACCAGAATGCTTTCCAGTGCTACCACTCTGGGNGCCAGACTGACGCTCTACTAGAATCTTGATGGGGAGGGGAGGCCTGGAGGCTGGAGCAAGTGAAGGCAGCAACAGTGGCACCTCTGGACGAGGATGGTGAGGAGAAAGTGGGACGCAGGAAGAAGAACCACAGGCCAACGGGGCAGGGCCAGGGGCTGGAAGAGGGTGCGGCCCGGCTGACACTCAGGCCTCGAGGACCATCCTACTCCCATCAGGAGCCTGGGGCATCGGCCTGGTCTCTGCTCTCTGCCGTCTACTGTCCCACTGGGCTGGCACAGAACCTGCATGTTGGGAACATTGCAGAGGACGGTGGCGAGCTGACCAGTCTCCTGGTCTGTGGTCTCTGCTCTCTGCCCCCTGCAGTCCCACTGGGCTGGCACAGGACCTGCGTGTTGGGAACATTGCAGAGGACGGTGGCAAGCTGACCAGTCTCCTGGTCTCTGCTCTCTGCCCTCTACTGTCCCACTGGGCTGGCACAGGACCTGCGTGTTGGGAACATTGCAGAGGACGGTGGGAAGCTGACCAGTCCCCTGGCTGCAGATCCCACTGCAGCCAGCAGAGTGCGCACTCCCCCACCCAGTGCTGCATTTCCCTTGGCACCTCCCAGGTCTGTCCAGGAAGGCCTGTAGGGCCCTGTGGCCTTGGGAGGTCTCTTTTCAAACGAGCGGTCGTGAACCTTAACAAAGGCAAAGCCTGACCCCAGACGGATGCCCAACAAATGGCTACAATGACTGCTGTTGCTGTCACTGCTATTGATCTTGGAAGCATTTGCCTGCCCACGTCAACTTTACACACGGGGCCAGCCTCTCCCTGCAGTTGTAAAAACAGCCAGAGTGCCAGTACGGGGTTGCCACCCCTTCCAGGAGGCCTCAGAGGAAAGTGTTCGGTTGTGCAACCGACAGGCTCACAGCTTTCTCCACCTTCACTTGCCAAACGGGGCTGGGAAATGGTGCCCACTTCCCCATGGGCACCTTAAGAGTTCACCTCCGGAGGAGACGCTCGGGCCTCAGGCCTGGGCCTCCCCTGCCCCGCCTACCCAGCAGGTGGACAGGCCCAGCGCTACACCAGCGCCCACTCTCACCTACCCCATGGCCGAGTAGAGCGTGCCCCAGATGGGGGCCAGCCTGCAGAAGCCCCCGTGGCACCCGCCCCGCTGGATTCTGGCCCCCATCTGGGGCACGCTCTACTCGGCCATGGGGTAGGTGAGAGTGGGCGCTGGTGTAGCGCTGGGCCTGTCCACCTGCTGGGTAGGCGGGGCAGGGGAGGCCCAGGCCTGAGGCCCGAGCGTCTCCTCCGGAGGTGAACTCTTAAGGTGCCCATGGGGAAGTGGGCACCATTTCCCAGCCCCGTTTGGCAAGTGAAGGTGGAGAAAGCTGTGAGCCTGTCGGTTGCACAACCGAACACTTTCCTCTGAGGCCTCCTGGAAGGGGTGGCAACCCCGTACTGGCACTCTGGCTGTTTTTACAACTGCAGGGAGAGGCTGGCCCCGTGTGTAAAGTTGACGTGGGCAGGCAAATGCTTCCAAGATCAATAGCAGTGACAGCAACAGCAGTCATTGTAGCCATTTGTTGGGCATCCGTCTGGGGTCAGGCTTTGCCTTTGTTAAGGTTCACGACCGCTCGTTTGAAAAGAGACCTCCCAAGGCCACAGGGCCCTACAGGCCTTCCTGGACAGCCTGGGAGGTGCCAAGGGAAATGCAGCACTGGGTGGGGGAGTGCGCACTCTGCTGGCTGCAGTGGGATCTGCAGCCAGGGGACTGGTCAGCTTCCCACCGTCCTCTGCAATGTTCCCAACACGCAGGTCCTGTGCCAGCCCAGTGGGACAGTAGAGGGCAGAGAGCAGAGACCAGGAGACTGGTCAGCTTGCCACCGTCCTCTGCAATGTTCCCAACACGCAGGTCCTGTGCCAGCCCAGTGGGACTGCAGGGGGCAGAGAGCAGAGACCACAGACCAGGAGACTGGTCAGCTCGCCACCGTCCTCTGCAATGTTCCCAACATGCAGGTTCTGTGCCAGCCCAGTGGGACAGTAGACGGCAGAGAGCAGAGACCAGGCCGATGCCCCAGGCTCCTGATGGGAGTAGGATGGTCCTCGAGGCCTGAGTGTCAGCCGGGCCGCACCCTCTTCCAGCCCCTGGCCCTGCCCCGTTGGCCTGTGGTTCTTCTTCCTGCGTCCCACTTTCTCCTCACCATCCTCGTCCAGAGGTGCCACTGTTGCTGCCTTCACTTGCTCCAGCCTCCAGGCCTCCCCTCCCCATCAAGATTCTAGTAGAGCGTCAGTCTGGCATCACCTCTATTTGCGGAACCCGGAAAACCTCTCAGAGTAGACAGCTCAGCCTCTGGCCTCAGACTAGCTGGATTCAAATGCAGACTCACCTCCCGACAGCCTGTCAAGAGCTCTGAGCATTTCTCGCCTCTGTGCCTCAGTTTCCACACCTGTAAGATGGGGGTGACAGTCCTGCGCATCTCATGACATAACCATGAGGATGAGTGAGCTAATGCAGAGAGGTGCCTGCGTGTGTAAACATGGAAGAAGTGAAGTGAAAGTCGCTCAGTCGTGTCCAATTCTTTGCGACCCCGTGGACCATGCAGTCCACAGAATTCTCCAGGCCAGAATACTAGAGCGGGTAGCCTTTCCCTTCTCCAGGGGAATCTTCCCAACCCAGGGATCGAACCCAGGTCTCCCACATTGTGGGCGGATCTTTACCAGCTGAGCTACAAGGGAAGCCCAAGAGTACTGGAGTGGGTAGCCTATCCCTTCTCCAGTGAATCTTCCCGACCCAGGAATCAAACCAGGGTCCCCTGCACCGCAGGCTCATTCTTTACCAGCTGAGCTGTGAGGGAGGGCAGTAGCTATTGTTATCAGTGGAGGTATCACTGCCCTTGTGGTCCTAGGAGCCCCCCAGGACCAGGTTCTCTTCTGCTTTGCCTCCCCAGAGCCCCCCTCAGACTTTGAGGTGCTGTTGACAGTAACCCAGGCTGACTCAGGGTCTCAGGTATGTCCCTGAAAGTGTTCGTCACTCAGTCATGTCTGACTCTTTGAGACCCCATGGACTGTTGACCACCAGGATCTTCCTGTCCACAGGAGTTCTCCAGGCAAGAGGTGGCTCAGATGGTAAAACGTCTGTCTATAATGCGGGAGACCTGGGTTTGATCCCTGGGTGGGGAAGATCTCCTGGAGAAGGAAATGGCAACCCACTCCAATATTCTTGCCCGGAAAATCTCATGGATGGAGGAGTCTGGTAGGTTACAGTCCATAGGGTCACAAAGAGTCGGACACAACTAAGCTTTCACTTTCTTTCTTTCCCTTCTGCAGGGGATCTTCCTGGCCCAAGGGTTGAACCCGGGTGTCCTGCTTTGCAAGCAGATTCTTTACCATCTGAGCCACCAGGGAAGCCCGTATATGGGCCTAAACCTTTACGTATTTTTGTGGCCTAACCCTGGCAAACTCATCCTCATCTCCTAAGGCCCAGCCCCAAATTCCCTAAGGCACGTTCAGTTGCATGCCTTCTGTACCTACTTCACTCTCGACAACACTGATGATGATGCCAATTATTTATTGAGTGTCCTACTCTATTATTTATTGAGCACCTATCCTAAGGGCAGCCAGGTACTGCCCTTAGCGCCATCAAGACATTAACTAGAATCTCTGCAGCGACCCCATGAGAGACAAGGGCACAGAGAGGTTAAGCAAGTTCCTTGAGGTCACACAGCAGTCAGTGCAGGGCATGCCTGAGTCAGCACTCTGTGGTCTCAGAGGTGAGTGTGGCTTCCTGCCTTGCAGGGAGGCCCCTGGCCCCTTCCTTGTTGGTGCCCTGACCGGTAGCCTCTGTTTCAGGTATGGTTCCTACCTGATCTGGAAAGAGCTGGGGGGCTTCTCGAAGGAGGCAGTGGTTCCCCTGGGCCTCTACGCTGGGCAGCTGGCTCTGAACTGGGCTTGGCCTCCCCTCTTCTTCGGCGCTCGACAAATGGGCTGGGTAAGTGTGGCCTTGGCTTGTCTCCCTGGTCCCTGGAGATGGCCCCTCCCTGGGGGAACATGGGGCACCATATCCCAGCCCCCCAGGCCCAGGATCTAAAGGTGGGGGGCAGGGGAGGCACGTGACTCCTGGTCCATTCAGAAGCTCTTAGCGGGGGGGTACTTCCCTGGTGGTCCGGTGGCAAGACTCCGCGCTCCCAATGCAGGGGGCCCTGGGTTCAATCCCTGGTCAGGGAACCTAATCCTGCATGCTGCAACTAAGCCAAATGCAGCCAAATAAATATAAATATTTTAGGACTTCCCTGGCAGTGCAGTGGTTAGGACGTCACACTTCCATTGCAGGGGGTTTGAGTTTGATCCCTGGTTGGCGAACTAAGATCCCACACGTCATGGGGTGTGTGGCCAGAGAACACAGCAGCTCTTAGCAGACCAGTGCCCCTCAGCTGCTTTTCCTCCCTAAAGGAAGCCTTGCGGGGCTCTGAAGCTCCGTGGACTTAGGGGCCTTGGGTGCAGGAAAACCACAGCTGATGCTGTGCACCCCTCCATGTGGCAGAGTCGGGCAAGGGTGATGGTTCCCATTTTACAGATGAAGAAACTGAGGCAGAGAACAGGAGCAGGGCTTGGCCAGGTCACAGAGAGGTGGCTGGAGAGCTCCCTCTGCCGCTGTGGTTAGTGGGCAGCTGGGACACACCGCCCATGGGTCATGGTGCCTCAGGCCTCCCCATCCTCGTCTCTGCAGGCCTTGGTGGATCTCCTGCTGACCGGCGGATGGCAGCAGCTACGGCCATGGCCTGGCGCCAGGTGAGCCCGCCAGCTGCCTGCCTACTGTATCCGTACCTGGCCTGGCTGGCCTTCGCGGCCATGCTCAACTACCGCATGTGGCAGGACAACCAGGGCCGGAGGAGCGGCCGGCGGCTCTCGGAATGAAGACGCCTCACCCTCCGAGGACTGCAGCCGCTGCGGGTCAGGCACTGCTGGGTGGTGGGGGCTCCTGGGCTCCCAAAGCCACCAGGCCACCTGTGTGCTCTCAATCCAGGGGGTACCCAGCAATTCCAGAGGTGCTCCTCTGAGCTGAGCCCCCACCCCAGAAACAACGTCCCGCGCCTTCAGCCCTGCTCGAAGCTCGCTTTCGGAACATGGAATTTTATAAACCAAATAAAGTGTTTCAACTTCTTGGCTGTGGCCTGTGTGTTTGGGTGGGACCCCCGGCCGTGGGGAGGGCGAGAGGCTCGTCCTCTGGCTGGGTGTGTCTGGGCTGGGTCATCCATGGGGTGCAAACTAACACCTCTCACGACCCTTTTGGGAGAGGAGGTGGCCTGCCCACGGTGGAGCGGCAGACACGGGCAGAGAATGGGTGCAGGCTTTGCCCCCAGCCCGGGGAGGAGGTCCTGTCCAGCCTCGACGCATCCGGGAAGCCCAGGCACCTGAAGGGCCCAGGCCCACAATCGGCCTGGTCCACTGCCTGGCTCTGCTTGGGGCCCAAGCATGGTCCTCCGCTGGCCTCAGCAGGGATGGGTGCCAGGCCTAATACCAGGCTCAGCCCCCGGGGGACAAACACCACATCAGGGAGGGGGTGGGTACACAGAGGGCAACCCCTCCCTGGCTCGGCTCACCCAGACGTGGGAGGTGTCATCCTGACCCCGAATCGGGTGACCTGTGACCTCTCCTGACACCTGTTTGGAGTGAGGCTGGCAGTGCCTTGGACACAGGCTCCTCACGGAGCCCCTACCTCCAGGCCAGGTTCTAACCGGAAACGAGCAGGAGCGATCACTACCCCGTGAGGCGTGATGACCACCTGGTGTGAGCACTCGACCAGAGGGACACAGAAGGCCCCTGCCTTCATATTTTAACTTCCAAAACCCACTGGGGGCACCCCTGTGCTGGCTGACAGCACCCACGACCATCCCCTGCTGCCCTGTGGGAGTTAGGGTCTCCCATCATCCCCACCCCCAGGATGCGGGTATAAGCAGGGGGGAATTCCATCCCCAAGACCCCCAGGTTTAAGTGCTGGAGCCAAGATTCAGGGCTCACATGAGGACCCAGGTTCCCAGGTGTCGGTCATGACAGAGACGGGCCTCAGCTCCACAATGGTCCCTCCCGGGTCTGCTCTGAAATGGAACCAGTGCTGGGACCGTAAAGAAGGCTGAACGCTGAAGAATCCTGGTGGTAGAGAAGACTCCTGAGAGTCCCTTGGACTGCAAGAAGATCAAACCAGTCCAACCTAAAGGAAATCAGTCATGAATATTCACTGGAAGGACTCATGTTGAAGCTGAAGCTCCAATACTTTGGCCACCTGGTGCAAAGACCCAACTCACAGAAGGGGACAACAGAGGATGAGATGGTTGGATGGCATCAGCGACTCAATAGATATAAATCTGAGCAAACTCTTAGAGATAATGAAAGACAGGGGAGCCTGGAGTGCTGGAGTCCATGTTGGACACGACTTAGCAACTGAACTACTAGGAAATCAAGCTTTGGGTCAGCAACTGCTACAGCCTCAGTATTTATATACTCTCCAATTCATGTTGAAATCCTAACCCTCAGTGAGAAGTTGATTGGTGGGCCTTTTGGGAGGTGACTAGGTCATGAGGGTGGGGCCCCCATGAATGGGATTAGTGCCCTTTTAAGAGACCCTCAGAAACCTCCCTCATCCATCACATGAGGTCACAGTGAGAAGGCAGCTGACTGAGTCAGGAAGAGGGGCCAGACCTTAGGCCATCCCAACCTCCAGAACCAAGAGATTTCAGTTGTTTAAAGCACACAAACCCAGACTGCTAGGGACTCGGAGACCTAACCACCACCTCATTACTCCGTTTTTCAAAGGATGTTTGTGCATACTCAATCATACCCGACTCTGTGACCCCATCGACTGTAGCCCGCCAGGGTTCTCTGTGGATTTCCCAGGCAAGAATAGTGGAGCGGGTTGCCACTTCCTCCTCCAGGGGATCTTCTGACCCAGGGATGAACCTGTCTCCCGTGCCTCCTGCACTGGCAGGCAACTCTTCCCCACGGCGCCACCTGGGAGGCCCCTTCTCAAAGCCCTCATCCTGGTACTTTGGTTTTCTTCGACACCCAGCGGAAAACAACTGACAGATCAGGCAGGCCTGTGGCTCCAGGGCCCCGAAGAGAAAAGGGAGGCAGAGGTAGAGAAGGTGGACTTTACTGCAGTACAAATTGAGTCAGAAGCAGACAGGACATGGCAGCTCTCTGCGGGGAAAACCAGAGACGAGGCATCCTGCCCTCTAACCTCTGCTCGGCTGGAGGAGGGGTGCTTCCCCAGGACACAGGCTGAACTTGCGGTTAACAGACAGGATGGACAGACATGCCCCGGCAGACACAGGCAGGCAGCACAGTCAAGTCCATTTTTGCTACAAGGATCACTCTTGGCTTCAGAGTGAAACAAGCACCCCAACCCCCTCCACACACACACACACACGAAAGCTCTGCAGGCAGCTCTCCTACAGAAGCCGGACCCACCGTCTGGTGAGCTGGGCCTGGGTACACTGTGGCTATACAAACTATGCTGCAAACACACACACACACACACACACACACACACACACACACACACACACACGAAAGCTCTGCAGGCAGCTCTCCTACAGAAGCCGGACCCACCATCTGGTGAGCTGGGCCTGGGTACACTGTGGCTATACAAACTATGCTGCAAACGGACTCAAAAATTCCAGAAACATAATGAAGAACGAGAATTCTGCGTTATTCTTCCCATAAATGAAAAAGTACGAAAAATCCCGCTTTTTGACTCTGGCTGGTGGAAGGCGGCCTCTGACCGAAACACAAAGTTCTCCCTGGAATTGTCCTTCTCAGCCATCCCCGCCTGTGTCTGCTGTCCGCCTTTCCCCGAGCCCCCTCACCAGTATTCCAGCCAACCTCAGATGAGATGAGGACCCCTGCGGGGCCCAGTGGGCTGGGAGGGACTGGCACCACACTGTGGCCTGTCCACGGGCCCCGATGGAAGGGCAACAGCAGCCAAGGGCAGTGGCCTCCTGCCCTGGAGCCTCAAGGGAGGTTTTGCTGGTGAAGGTTCGACTCTGGGGGCGAAAAGTTTGGCTCTGAGAAGCCAGCTCCCCGGGGTGATCTGCAGACGCCTGTCCCAGGGTCTGGGGTGGAGCGTGGTAACAGCCAGTCTGGCCTGTTAGCGTCTGGGTTCCCACAAGTGCTCCTGGGGAAACTCCTTCCTGAGGACACCTTGTCATGCTCCCCGGAACCCCTTTCACAAACACCTCTGGAAGCACAGCACCCCAAGGATCAAGCTCTCTGGGATAAAACCCTTGGCTGAGCTGTTACCGACCACTGCACAGATGCTGGAGAGGGGTGTGTGGGCTGGGGCCTGGCACTCAACCCTGGAGACCAATTGAGCGGAGGGGGGTCCCCAAGCCCCAGGGTGGGAGACTGGGACGATGGCTTGCGGGGGAATGGAGGGGGCACTTTGCAGAAGCAGCTCTGAGAACTGAGGCTGGAATCCACCCACAAGCACTCGCAGGAGGGCCAGCGGGCGCCTAGAGGAGGCGGGTGACAGGGCAGCCATCGGGCTGGTCCAGGAACAAGGTGCTGAAGATGTCGTTGAAGAAGCTTGGGTGGTACCTGCAGGCTCGCTCACAGTCCGGGTTGAAGTTCACCTCCAGGATCTGCGGCTGCATCACTCGCTTCCCTGATGGCACAGAAGCACGGCCTGTCTTACTCTGAGGAGGGGGAGCCTGGGACAGGGGTGCTGGGGGCCTCGAGGCTTCTCCAGGGGGCCTGGCCTGAAGCCTGCTCTGGCAGGGGGAAGACAAGGGCCGCCTCCAACCCCAGGAGTGCGAGCCACCACACCCTGCTCAGATGTCTGGTTCAGTGGACGCTGGGCCCCTTCTCCTCGCACGCAGGGCGTCTTTCCTCATGAGCCCTCTCCTGACACCACGGCCACCCACTTCCCCTCCCTCCTTGTGCTCCGCCTTGCAGGCTCCAGACCCTCAGGGTCTGAGGAGATCTGGGGAAACTCCTGGGGAAGACCCTCAGGGTGGGCCTCCTCTGATCCAGATCTCCGGGCTAATCAGAGAAAAGGGGCACGGGGCAGCGTGGATCAGGCTGAG
>SJXQ01003666.1:459853-479835 GCA_006408695.1 Aepyceros melampus | reverse complement strand
CTAGCATTGTGACCCCAGGCTCCAGGCTCCACACTGACGCCAAGCAGTGTGGCCATACGTAGCTCACATTGGCTCGTCGAGCTCTGAGCCCCTTGTCTCGCAGACACCCCCAGACTCCTCTCTACCTCCCACGGCAGCCAGCTGCGGCTCTGCCACATTTGGTGACCGGGTGGAGGACGTTCCTGAAGCCACTGGGCAAACAGGCCCAGGCGGTTGGGGCCAAGGTCTCACCTGGTAGTGCTCGGCGGGCGGCTCGGGTGTGGAGGAGCTGAGGTCCAGCAGGTCGGTGGGGGCCCAGGGCAGCAGCACGCACCTCCGGATCAGCGGGTCGGCCTCTCCGTAGGCGAAGTCCCGGGTCACCTCCTCTGCACCAGGACACGCGGGCCGTCAGCGGGGCAGCGGGAGCGCGGCCGGCCCTTCCTCGGGGGGTGGGGGGCCCACTTACCGCCCGTGTCCAGGTCCCGCAGGGGCCACAGCAGCGTGTAGGCCACCTGCTGGGGCATGTAGAAGAAGGGGGCGGTGGCGAAGCTGGGCACGTCCGCGTGCTGGATGCGCGACCCGAACTCGTCCATGATGTACCACACGGGCACTTTCTCCTCGGCCGTCTGCGTGTGGAGCACACACCACCCTCACCCACGGGTCCTCCGGTCCCTGCACCTTTCCCGGCATTCATGACCCAAACACCGGCCACCAGCCCATCTACATTCGACTCTTAGGGCCTGGGACACCCACCAGGCACGCCTCCAGCCCCCTGAACACAAGGCCGCCGGGCCAGGGGACTGCTGTGTGATCATGGGTGGGGTACAGGTACGTGTAAAGGAGGCACTTAGCCTAGCAGCCACATGGGGGTGCTTGGTTTTGTGTGTGCACCAAGGGGAGAACGGGGAGTTCAGGGAAGGCTTCCTGGAGGAGGCGACAGCTGCGATCATGAGAAACAACTTTTGTCTTTTCCCAGGCAGAAAGTAGCAGGGGGCTGGTGCATGAGGGTGGGTCTGGGGGTGTGCTGAGGAGTGACGTAAGCCCAGAGCATGCTGAAGGGACTGGACTCTACTCCTGAAGGCAGGAAGAAATCACTAAGGGTATTTAAGAGAGTGCCGGGACCAGCAGGCACTGGGAAAGAGACAGCCCAGTCACTGGGCTCACGTCTCGGGGTTTGGGACAAGGCTGTGTCCAAGGCCACGTGGATACCTGGGTCTCCGGCACTGCTGGCCCAGGGCGAAGAGTAAGAGGCCCACGATGAAGTCACAAGGAACCGGGGCAGCTCCCACTGGCCATGGGAGGGGGAGTCTGCTCGCTTGTGGGGTCGGGGGACTGCCTCCCGCCAGCCCTGATAGCATGGGGTGGCGCAAGCCCGTCTGCCTCCCCTGGGGCCCGGCTGCCTGCTCACCCCGTGGGCCAGCTGGTAGGTCTGGTTGAACTTCCACATCTCCTCCAGCACCAGGTCCACGGCCTCAGTGCTGGGCAGCTCGCCATGGAACTCGACGCCCATCAGGTTGGCCATGCGGTGCAGGAGCCCCGGCACCTGCTGCAGCTGCTGGCGGGCGTGCGTCACGCGGCATGTCCAGGCGTGGTCGATGAGGAAGATGCTGCGGGCACAGGCCACAGGGGGGTGGGTGAGGCTACCACGTGGCCAAGGCAAGAAGCGGGGCTGGGCAAGGGCCAGCGGAGGGGTAGCCAGCCGCTCAAGGCAGAGGCCGGGGCTGTGGCCTGGACCCAGCGCCAGGCCTGGGTGGGGGTCTGGCTCTGCCCGCTGTTTCGTCCTGGGAAACTCCCACCCCTTTCAGTTTCTCAAACAAGGCAACACATCCCTACCCACCCTGTCGTGGGGTTGCAGTGAGGATCAAATGAGACAAACAGCTGGCTGCCTACACTGGATCCTCGGGTGTCGAGGAACTGACTATTACAGTGGTCACAGTGAACATTAAGTGTCCTTGGCTGGATTCTGAGCTGCTACAAAGTGAGCGCATGGCCCCCACCTTGCTACCTGCAGGCTGACGTGCAAAGAAGCCCCGCTCAGAGCTCACTTGCGCTCACCCGGGACCTCGGGCATTGCTCAGGAGGTGCCCAGGCCTCATGCAGGAGAGGCTTCAAATCCTCACGTGTCCAGACAGGAAGCCCACCCAGTCAAGGCTCCTGGGCTGGCTACATGGCTCCCACACCACCTCGCTGGAGGGCGAGGAGTTCCCCTGTAGGCCGGAGGCCCTGCCTGCCCCAGCCCACCAGTCAGGCTGCCTGACACCATCCCAGCCTGGCTGGACGTGGACTCCCCAGTGCACAGGGTTCTGCCTGCTGGGGAAGCAGCTCTGGTCCCCCCACCCCACTAAAGCAAAAGGAACAGCAAGCACTCCAGTCCTGCGGTCGGGGGCCAGCTCACTGCGCTCATACTTTTTGTTGGCACATCCTGAAACAAACGGAGACTTACTCCTGCCCTCGTGCGTGAAGCCGGGAGCACCTGGGGGTGACCCGGGCAGACGCACACGGGGGCTGCCGGACACAGTGGGTTGGGAGCTGACAGAGGCTGGGCCTGGCCACTGGGGGTGACTCACAAAGGTCCGAGGGCAGACAGGACCCAGAACCATGCTCCCAACCTCGACACCATGCCCATCCCCCTCCAGACCTGCCTGCTGGTGTGAGTGGGGGAGGCAGGGAGGCAGGGAGCCCCTTGAGGAGGCCGCTGGGCTGGCACAGGTGGGAATGGAGCAGGCACATGCACAGGTCTGCTGTACAGAACTTAATGAGTTTCTGCGTCAGAGAACACGTGGGTGGTGGTGCCCGGCTGCTCTAATTACATGTATGGCCCCTCCCACCCTACCAGGGGCCAGTGAAGGAGCTGGGAAAACAGGAAGGGCTAGGGACACAGACACCCAGGGACCCACAGGGGCTGGCGAGTTCCTCCTCCTCACCCTGCCCAGAGTTTCAACAAAGTTACACCTGTCCTAGCTGAGGACAGTCCCTCTGACCCCTGGAAGGCAGGAAGCCTGGGGTCCAGTCCTAGCCCTGGCCTTTCTGCCCTAGGGCCCCGTGCAAGGCCCAGGCTTACCTCTGCCCCTCCAGCCCTGAGTCCCCCTCAAGGAATCAAGCAGGCCATACTGCTCACATTCACTGATGTGAGGTCCAGGGCTCCTACACAGAGACCAGATTCAGCAGGACCAGCGGGGAGGCCCGAGGGCTGGGGGGGGGTTGGGGTTGGGGTGCTGCCCTGGCGTTGGGTTGGTGGTTCTGGTGAGAACAAAGCTGAGCTGAAGTCCCTGGCCCGCCGCGATCCTGCCTCTTCCAGGCATTGTGAGCAGAGCCGCCCCCTCGACCTTCTGGGCCGCGTTTTCCCTGTGAAGCAGAAGCCCAGACTGGCTGTCACAGGGAGGTGCGCGCGGGCAGTCCCTCCCCGAGCGCGAGTCCCACAGGCTGGGGCACCCGGATGATGGCGCCCGCGTTGGTGGAGGAGGAGAGGACCTCATTCCCACTGATTGGGAACCTGTCTTCCGGGTGTAAGATGGGCAGCTGGACAGTAAAGAGGCCCTGTCCTCCTTGGGGCTCAGTTCTTCCTCGAGGCCAGGGCATGGCGGCAGGAACGGGCTGTCCTGCCAACGCCCCTGCCTCTGGCCCCAGGTCTTTGATGCCGGGGAGATGTTCGGCATCATGCAGGTGGAGGAAGCCGAAGAGGAGGAGAGTGAGGACGAGGCGGCCCGGGAAGCGCGCAGGAAGCCCAACCCCGGCGGCGAGCTCTGCTTCAAGGTCATCGTGACCCACGAGAACGGGCTCCAGGCCGCCGACCCCAACAGGTAAGGAGCCGAGGGCCGGACCCTCTCGTCCGCGCCGCGGCTCCCTCCTGAAGGATGTCACCCCGGCCATCGCCCCCGGGAGAAGCAGTCCTTGCAGGCGCTCCTGCTCCTCCAGGCCAGGCCACTGGCCACTTAAGCCGGCCTGAGACAGGTGCGTGGCGGCTGCCGTGTTTCCAGCGGGACCTCAGGGCCCTATCGGCCCCGACACCAATGACGTTCCCGTGTTCACCATGTTTCGTGTCGTCTGCAGAGCGGCCTCCCCCCAGGTGCCTCTTAACCTGTCCCATGTGACAAGGCCCCATCTTGCTAGTGAGGACCCCATGGGAACGAGTCACCCAAGATTGCACAGCTGGTTACAGGTGTGGGTGTTAGCCCAGGCTCACGAGTTAAAGCGGCCCTGGGATAACACCCACACCTGTAACCAGCTGTGCAATCTTGGGTGACTCGTTCCCATGGGGTCCTCACTAGCAAGATGGGGCCTTGTCACATGGGACAGGTTAAGAGGCACCTGGGGGGAGGCCGCTCTGCAGACGACACGAAACATGGTGAACACGGGAACGTCATTGGTGTCGGGGCCGATAGGGCCCTGAGGTCCCGCTGGAAACACGGCAGCCGCCACGCACCTGTCTCAGGCCGGCTTAAGTGGCCAGTGGCCTGGCCTGGAGGAGCAGGAGCGCCTGCAAGGACTGCTTCTCCCGGGGGCGATGGCCGGGGTGACATCCTTCAGGAGGGAGCCGCGGCGCGGACGAGAGGGTCCGGCCCTCGGCTCCTTACCTGTTGGGGTCGGCGGCCTGGAGCCCGTTCTCTGGGTCACGATGACCTTGAAGCAGAGCTCGCCGCCGGGGTTGGGCTTCCTGCGCGCTTCCCGGGCCGCCTCGTCCTCACTCTCCTCCTCTTCGGCTTCCTCCACCTGCATGATGCCGAACATCTCCCCGGCATCAAAGACCTGGGGCCAGAGGCAGGGGCGTTGGCAGGACAGCCCGTTCCTGCCGCCATGCCCTGGCCTCGAGGAAGAACTGAGCCCCAAGGAGGACAGGGCCTCTTTACTGTCCAGCTGCCCATCTTACACCCGGAAGACAGGTTCCCAATCAGTGGGAATGAGGTCCTCTCCTCCTCCACCAACGCGGGCGCCATCATCCGGGTGCCCCAGCCTGTGGGACTCGCGCTCGGGGAGGGACTGCCCGCGCGCACCTCCCTGTGACAGCCAGTCTGGGCTTCTGCTTCACAGGGAAAACGCGGCCCAGAAGGTCGAGGGGGCGGCTCTGCTCACAATGCCTGGAAGAGGCAGGATCGCGGCGGGCCAGGGACTTCAGCTCAGCTTTGTTCTCACCAGAACCACCAACCCAACGCCAGGGCAGCAGAGGAGATTCGGAAGGAAGTGGGGGTGGCGGTGGGGCAGTGTTCAAGGGCGCCCTGCAACCCGCCCAGGTCTGCACCAGGCATGGCCTGGGGCTGGTCTCCTGGGGCCCCTGGGCCAGGATGGAACAAAAGGAAAGGGCCTGGGTTTCCCTGGCAACTGCAAGCCACTTGCAGCTGGTGAAAAGGACAAGCCAGTTGGTCCCCACACGGCCACACTCAAGACCCGGCGTCTGCCACAAGTCGGCAGGTCACTGGACCATTCCATGCCTCAGTTTCCACATCCATACAATGGGAATATTAGGATCTACCTGTGACTTGTTGGGAGGGTTAGCTGATTAACACACACAGAGAGCAGAGGAGCTACTCTATAAGCACTTGCCACCATGACACTTCTGAGCCTGGTCTCTCAACAGCGAAGGGATCAGCCACCTTCCAGAGGAGCTGAGAGCAATACATCAAATCAAACGGCCACAGGAGGACTCAACAAAGACCAGCTGCCCCTAAAATGTGTTTCCCATGACTCCACTAAAAACAGGAGACACACTCATCTCAGCAGCTGGCAATCAGCCATCCATTCAGGCACGAGCAGCACTGATATGCTGGGCAGGACAGGCACTTGGGGGTGTGAGGATGAGTGACGCATGACCTTGCCCTGGGAGCTGACGACAGAAAGCCAGAAGGGGCCATCTGAGAGGCTGAGATAACCCCTGCAGGGGCGCTGTCCTCTGAAGTGAGTGGTGAAGGAAGCAGATTAACTGATTTGGCTGCTCCAGGTCTCTGATGCGGAATCTTATAGTTGCAGACTCTGGGCTCTAATTCTCTGACGAGGGATCAAACCTGGGCCCCCTGCATTGGGAGCGGGAAGTCTTAAGACACGGGTCCACCAGGGAAGTCCCAGGAAGGGGAAGATTTCAACGTGTGGCTGTCAGGTGGTGGTGTGAGAACTCCAAGCAGAGTAGCTGGGCTGGGGCAGGAAGGGTTGCGGAGCCAGTCAGGTGCATCCCAGGGGAGCTAGGGCACTTTCTGGGATGGAGTCTTGAACCCCCAGCCCCCTAGAAAGCCTGGAGGCAGGGGAAGCCACAACCCTTTCTCTGGTTTGGAGTTTAGAATAGCTCAGAGGCTGGGGTCCAACGCAGAACCCCAAATCTCCATCCCTCCATGCCCAAACCTGACAAGGGGGAGGGGGCAGTGTAGGGCCTGCCCTCTCCCAGCTATGGAACAGCCACGACCACCATCCCTTCACAGAGGGGCTAGAGGAGCCCCTATGGAGGTAGGGGAGGGGGGTGGTTTTGCAGCTGGGAAGTTCCTGTTGGCCAGAAAGAGCTGAAATTTATTTCAAAACACTCCCCCTGGTTTCCAAGCCAGTGGGGAGCAAGAGGGGGCCCCCTTCCTCGGTCAGCAGGTGCCTGTTCTGCCAGCAAGCATCCTCCCCCACACCTGGGCCCCCAGCAGCAGGTCTGTCAGAGCGAGGGCTGCAGGTTTGGGTCTGGCAAGTGGTGACTCACAGGTCTGCCTGTCACCCCAGCAAGGGAGGGTCATGGAAAAGTACTGGGTGCCCCTGAGCAGAGCAACGGTGGCCAGGATGGAGGGGACATTATACTCCAGTGACTACATGCTGGGCACACCTCTGCACCCAGACTCCACCAAGACCGTGGGAGCTGGGGCCACGTTTCCTGGACTTGGACTCAAGACGGGCAAGTGACGCACCAGTGACTTTGCTGCCCACAGGGCAAGTGACTTGCACGAGCGACTTCACTGCCCACGGAGGCTGGCAGGCTAGGGTGTTTCCACCTCGTGATCCATTCACCCAGCAACAGAAGACCATTTTATCCTAACCAACTGCAGCAGTCCCCTTCCTGCACAGCAGAGGTGTGGTACTAGAGCAAGTACTTGGGAAATGCTGGCAAATGGAGGGCAGGCTTGAGGGGGAAAGAAATTCAGTTACAAAAGGCAGGTGCCAATAACACTGTATCTTTTTTATAGCACCTACCCTTGTTTTGGTCTCCTGGTGGCTCAGAGGTTAAAGCGTCTGCCCGCAATGCAGGAGACCTAGGTTCGATCCCTGGGTGGGGAAGATCCCCTGGAGAAGGCAATGGCAACCCAGTCCAGTATTCTTGTCTGGAGAATCACACGGACAGAGAAGCCTGGGCTACAGCCCACGGGGGTGCAAAGGGTCGGACACGACTGAGCGACTTCACTTTCTTTCTTACCCTTGTTTTAGACAGGAAGGTACTTGGTCCAACCACTCCCTCCCCCACCGCCCCATGTCAGACTTACAGAGTCTGGCTGAGAGGGTGGGGTACACCCAGCAGCCTCTGGGGTCCCAATTCACCACTTGCACGTCTCAGTCTGTCTTGACCCAGGAGGCAGCCAGGAAAGGGCCTGGCTCCAGCTCAGGTCCCAACAGGGGCCCATGAATGTGCTCTGGCTTTAGCATCTGGGCAAACCACCAAAACCCAGGGCTCACCCCTCAGCTAGGACCCTGGAGAGACCCTTCGGAGGTAGAGGCTAGACACAGGGCAGCAGAAAGGAGTTGTCCCTACAACGGAGACCCTCGAAGCATCTGAGCTCTTAGAAAAATTTTTTTTTATTTTTTGGTCGTGCCATTAGCATGTGGGATTGAACCCCTGCCCCCTGCACTGGAAGCATGGAGTCTGGACTGCCAGGGTAGTCTCTGAGCTCTTTTCATTTTTGTTTAGATGCTGTATCTGCCTCCCACAGCCCCAGTTTTCCTTAATCTGCAAGATGACAGTGACCTGGGGCTCAAATCAAATGAAGGAACACGAAAGAATTCTATGATGAAAGCTTCTAGTTCTGAGGTCGGACAGATCTTTGGAGGATCACTTCCTCTTTCCGAGCCTCAGTCTTCTCAACTGTAGGAAAGAGGTGATGGATTCTAACCCTCACAGGGCTGCTTTGGGCTCGGATTGTGGAGGACGCAGCCCAGGGCCTGGCACGCACAACGGAAGCCAAAGTTCATTTTAGTTCCAGTTCTCGCCGCAGCCCTGGCCCAGCCCCAGCTGCTGGCAAGACCGGGGTCACAGGTAGGGGCTCCAGCCGCCGCTCTTAGGCCCCAAACCAGCACGGAAGTGAAAGTTTAAGGCGTTTGGGCATCAAGCCATGCTCAAATCTCCGGCCCCGTGCATCTCCTGCGTCGTCCATCCACGCCGGCCCTCGACTCTCCCCGTGCGCGTCTCACTCAAGCCCGCCCTGGAACGCACGTTCCCTCCCAGCTCCACGCCGCCAACTCCCCTCGGCGCGCTCCTCCAACCTCTCGCGTCCTCCGGGGGGGCCCCTGGCCGCCCCACCCCAGCGGTTCTCGGCTCGAAGCCGGCCCGCTGACCACACCCTCCCAGGTAGAAAACTCCAGAGCCACCCACCCCAGCGGCGCGCTCGGGACGCTGCGTGCGCGCCGCGAGGGCCCGCACCCCGGCTTTCCCGGGGCACCCCGGGCCCGCTCTGCACCCCAGGCCTCCCCGCGCGGCGCCCCGACCCGCACCTCGTGCTCCAGCTTGTGCAGGAGGCGGCCCCAGTACGCTCGGGGACTCCCGACGCACGCAGCGCCGGGCCGTGCAGAGCCGCGAACTCGGCCAGGGCCGCCCGCGCATCCTGCTCGGGGTCGAGGACCGACTCTGAGCCCGGCTCCGGCTCCGGCTCTGGCGTCAGGACCTGGCTGCTGCGCTCCGGCGTCGGGTCGGCCTGCATGGCGCCTCCGCCAGCGCCAGAAGGCCAGCGCGCCCGCGGAGCCCGCGGGGCTCGGCCCTCCGGACTCGGCCCGCAAGCCCCGCCCGCCGAGGCCCACAAGCCCCGCCCCTCCTCCTGGCTCCCCCGCCGCCCCCGCCCGTCGCGGCCCGCAAGCTCCGCCCACAAGCCCAGGCTCCGGGCTGGCGGAAGGGCCGCCGGGGCAGCCCGAGCGGGCCTTGCGTGGCGCGCGGGGGCGGAGCCTTTGTGGCTCTGGCGGGGGCCACCGGCGTGTGCGCACGCGCGGCTGGTGTGGGGGCGGGGTCTGCTAGCTCAGCCCGAGGCTGGCTGGGCGGCTGACGGAAGTGAGGCTGTGGTCGGAACCGGATGGGGCTCCAGTCTGCACCGAAAGGAGGAACGGAGGCTCAGAGACACCCGCGGGGAACGGCCCCGATCCGGCTTTGATGACTCGCAGACTCACGGAGGCTGGGGGCGGGAGTCTCTCGTTCTTTTGAATGCGTCACCGGATTTTAGGTGCTGCAAAGCAGTGACCTATCTCAGTTTCCTTACATTTGGTTTCAGAATATGAATTTATTCAGATAAACTGGGAGGGTTTTTTAATCCTTCTTAGAAATGCGTTGTATTGATCACCCCTTTTCAACTTTTCAGTAATTGTAATTTGCTGGAAAGTGCTGTTGCTGCTGCTAAGTCTCTTTAGTTGTGTCTGACTGCGACCGGGTAGACGGCAGCTCACCAGACTCCTCTGTCCCTGGGGTGCTCCAGGCAAGAATACTGGAGTGGGTTGCCATTTCCTTCTCCAGGAAAGTGCAAAGGCAAAGGTTTTGTGTGTGTGTGCTTCAGTTGAATATCTTGATTAAATTTTTAAACTGATTTTGAACAAAATGCACCAGCTTAGAGGATTTGTTCAATGGGACTAGAACACGTAAGTTGTGCAAAAGCTCCAACTTCCAAATTCCAGTTGATGATGAAATAAAATTCACATTTTATGGCAGGACAGAAACTTAAGTGTAAAATCCCTCCCTTTTAGTGTAAATTGTACCTCTGCACTAACCAAACCTCCTTGGAAGATAACCCTCCTAATCTTAGCAAGGATCTCTACTCCTTAGGAGATAAGCTTCCTCCTTAACCTTACAAGAGGCCACAGGGACCCATCACCCACTACTTGTTTTGGACACGTGGATCTGGATTGTGAAGACTTGTTGATAAAGTATCATTTAATGTATAGCGCTTTTGGAGAAGGAAATGGAAACTCACTCCAGTTTTCTTGCCTGGAAAATCCCATGGACAGAGGAGCCTGGCAATCTACAGTCCATGGGGTTTTAAGAGTCAGACACGACTTAGTGACTAAACTGTAGCGCTTTGTCTCAAAAACTTAAAACACACCTGTAGCTCAGTCAGTAAAGAATCCACTGTAATGCAGGAGAGGGAGGCTTGATACGTGGTTTGGGAAGATCCCTGGAGAAGGAAATGGCTAACCATTATAGGATTCTTGCCTGTTGAATCCCACGACAGAGGAGCCTGGCGGGCTACAGTCCGTGGGCTCACAAAGAGTCAAACACAACTTAATGACTACACTACCACCACCACCTCCACGGCCAGTGTATAGCACCCTGTCTCAGAAAGTTACCATACTGAGCTTTTGAACTCTTTAACAGGCAAGACAGTCCTCACAGCTCTCTGAAAGACTGCTTCGGGGATTGTAATATTTGGCTAGAATAAAAATTTCCATTTCTTTCTTTGATTTTTTTCACTGACATGGTTGAGAAACATGTTATAGGGCAAAAGAATGTTACTGCCATACTGGAGGGCTTCCCTGGTGGCTTGGATGGTAAAAAAGAAATCCGCCTGCAATGCGGGAGACCTGGGTTCCATCCCTGGTTGGAAAGATCCCCTGGAGAAGGGCATGGCCTCCCACTCCAGCATTCTTGCCTGGAGAACCGCTGCAGACAGAGGAGCCTGGCGAGCTACAGTCCGTGGAGTCGCAGAGTTGGACATGACTGAGCGACTAAGTGCAGCATAGCTCTACTGGAATACTTTTTTCTGTCTCACATCAGCTGTGTCTCAAAAATTTTGCAGTTCAATCTCTCTGTGTGAAGAAGTATTTGTAAATTTCGACAACTATGATATCTAATTCGACTGATACAATTTTACAGTTTGTTTAGATGTAATAATTACATCCAATTCCAGGTGTGTTTTTGCTTCACGGGTTTTTTGGTTTGTTTTTCCGGTTTTATTTTTGGTCATGGTGGGGGATTTGGGATCTTAGTTCCCCTGCCAGGGATTGAACCCATGCCCCCTGCAGGGGAAGCATGGATTCTTAACCACTAGACCACCAGGAAAGTCCCATGGTGTTCTTAATTTAGTAAGAATGTTAGTTCATCTATGCAGTGCCTATTGAACTTTATACAAATATTACCATTGCAAAAAGAAAAAAAAAGCCTTCAGTGTTCAACTGTTAAACTAAATTTAGCTGAGTAGCATTCACAATAATGTTAGTTTGGCACCTTGGAGAGACTGAACTTTCCAAAAGCTTAATTTTGATTGCATGAATTGGAAGCCAGAAATGGAAGCAACTAATGACTTTGGTAGAATATGGCATCCACAATGAAATAATTTCTCAGCCAGGAGAGCCAGGACTTTAACAGTGAAAGGAACACAAGAAAACTTGGAATTAGAAAAATGAGTGAAACAAATGTAAAAAAAAATCATTTGATCTAAATGAAGAGTCATTATAGACTGTTACGTCAGTTCATTTCTGCAACTACACATAGTCATTCATTCTGAGGCAGAATTAAAATAATTGCTGACTTTTAAAGTTCATGTGATACTTCTGAACGATTGATTTGCAGTGAAAGATACCTCTTTGGCCCCCACTGTGAAAGGCAAACATTGACAAACATTTTGTAGAAGTTTCAGTTGCATAATCCTGAGCAATGGAAATATGGAACTTTTATTATTATTTTTAAATATGTAGTTAATTTAGTTATATTTACTATAAATATAAATATAGTAATAATATAAATAGTATAATATATACTAAATAGTTATTTTAAATATTTAGTTAATTTGGCTGTGCCTGGTGTTAGTTGCAGCGGGTGGAATCTTGTTTTGCTGTTGTTTTGTTTTAGTTGTGGTATGTGGAATCTATTTAATAGTTCCCTGATCAGGGATCGAACCCTGGCCCCCTGTACTAGGAGTTCAGAGTCTTAGCCACTAGACCACCAGGGAAGTCCCTAGAACTTAATTTTCAGTTAAATGTGGACTTAAAAAAGGCTTTATTGAGACTTCTTTTTTTTTTTTTTTTTTGAGACTTCTTCCCTGGTGGTCCAGTGGTTAAGAATCTGCCTTGGATTCTTGGAGTCCGCAGAGGACTCAGGTTTGATCCCTGGCTGGGGAACTAAGATCCCATGTGCTGCAACTCAGCCTGAGTGCCAAATATAGAGTCCTTGCAGCAAAAGGTGGCACAACTAAGACGTGACACAGACGAATAAATAAAAATAAATATCAAAAAGTTTATTGCTCCTGAAAAGGTTTATTGCACAATAAAGAAAAAATACCAGGAAACAAAATAGAAATTAAAAACTGTGAACTTATACCATACTTCTTATTTTGTCGCTCAGTCCTGTCTGACACTTTGCGACCCTGTAGACAAGCACGTCAGGCCATCCTGTCCCTCACCATCTCCCAGAGTTTGCCTAGGTTATTCCGTGCAAGAAGGGACAAAACCCTGTGCACAATGAAACTGTTCGACCTCTATACAGTCTGCAGCGGGAACACTCAGCCTCAATCTGCCACATGTGACTCACTCACACCAACCGTCATTTCCTGGAGTCTTCATGCACAGAAGACTGTGCTTCAAAATAAATGAACATGGAAGTTGCATCTGGTAGGCCACAGAACAGGCACACTCGGGTGGCTGGTAGGCAGGGGCAGCAGGGCCTCACTGTGAATATTTAGTACTGGTGTTGGAGAAGACTTTCAGAGTCCCTCGGACTGCAAGGAGATCCAACCAGTCCATCCTAAAGGAAATCAGTCCTGAGTGCTCATTGGAAGGACTGATGTTGAAGCTGAAACTCCTATACGTTGGCCACCTGATGCGAAGAACTGACTCATTTGAAAAGACCCTGCTGCTGGGAAAGATTCAAAGCAGGAGGAGAAGGGGACAACAGAGGGTGAGATGTTGGATGGCATCACCGACTCGATGGACATGAGTTTGGGTAAACTCTGGGAGTTGGTGATGGACAGGGAGGCCTGGCGTGCTGCAGTCCATGGGGCCGCAGAGTCGGACATGACTGAGTGACTGAACTGAACTGAATGTTATAATTAAGAACGTCTCCTTCACAGACCTGATCACTGTTAGAAACTGTTACATTGTTTGTCATACCTTGCAGTCTATGGCTGTATAGATATATCACACGTGTGCTGTCGCTTCAGTCGTGTCCGATCTATGACCCTGTAGACTATAGCCTGCCAGGCTCCTCTTGGCCATGGGATTCTCCCGGCAAGAATACTGGAGTGGGTTGCCGTGCCCTCTCCCAGGGGATCTTCCCCACCCAGTAATCGAACTCGCGTCTCCTGATTTGCAGGTGGATCATACTTATAATAATTATTTTGTTATGAGCAAGCATATGTTACACTAGCTGAAAACCTACTTGTCATCTTGGCATCTGCAGCTTCCTCCCCCACTGAATCAATCTGTAGTTTATCCACTCCATGAGACGGTAAATCTAGCTCAAACTGGCTTAAGGCAAAAGGGTATTTATTGGCTTCCATGGTGTTCTGGACTGGATGTTTGCGTTCTTCCCAAATTCATTGTGCCCTAACCCACAATGTGACTGAATTTGAAAACAGAGCCTGTGAGGAGGTGATAACAGTTAAATGAGGTCCTAAGGATGGGGTCCTTAAAAGAAGAGGAATAGATACCAGAGCATTCTTTCTCTTTACCTGATGAGGACAGAGTGAACAGGTGGCTGTCTGCAAGCCAGGAAAAGAACTCTAACCTGCACCTTGACTTTGGACTTCACAGCTTCCAGAAAATAAACTGTTGTTTAAGCTGCTCAGTCTGTGGTATTTTGTTATGGCAGCCAGAGCAATCACATAACAAAGGAGTTCATGTGGACTTCAGGTTCAGCTTGATCAAGGTGCCCAAACATCACCAAACATCACTTTTTATCTCCTTGTCTCAGCTCTGCTGTTCTGTGATTGGCTTTGCTCTTTGATAAGGCTGTCCTCTTGTAGTGATAAAGTATTAATGGCTGCAACAGCTGCCGCCTCTATCCTCCCAAGAATCCAGTCCCAGTGGGGAAGGGAATCTCACAGGTTCTCTCTCACACTGATCAGGTCATGTGAATGTCCCTTGGCCCATCCCTGTGACCAGGCAGGCCTATTTTCCATTCTCCTCCCCAAATGCAAACCCAATCAAATCAGATCCTTATTAGAAATCTTTTGTGATTGCCCAGTACCCAGGAATAAAAACAGCCCTTCATGTGACCTTCAAAGTCCTACTGGTCCAGCTCAGCTGCCCTCTCCAGCCTCCTTTCAGCACACTCTTGCCCTCATTTTTGAGCCTCAGCGCTCTGGCTTTCTTCAGCTTTTGGAATACAATGCCTCACTACTGCCTCCAGGGTTTTCACATGCGGTTCTGTCTACCTGGGAGTCCTGGCCCTCCTCCCACTTTGTTGATTCCAACTCATTCCTCAGGTGTCAGCTGAAATGTTATCTTCACAAGGGGTCTCTGAATATGCAATTAACAAGTTTTTTTTTTTTTTTAATTGGAGGATAGTTGATTTACAAAGTTGTCTTAGTTTCAGGTGTACAGCAAAGTGAATCAGTTATCCACATACATATGTCCACTCTTTCCGATTCTTTTCCCGTATAGGTCATTCCAGAGTATTGAGTCGACTTCCCTGGGCTACACAGTAGGTCCCTATTATCTATTTTACAGATAGCAGTGTGTATACGGCAGTCTCAGTCTCCCAATGTATCCCTCCACCCCGGCTTTCCCCCTTGGTAACCATAAGTTTGTCTTCTATATCTGTGACTCTATTTCTATTTTGTTGTAAATAAGTTCATTTGTACTATTTTTCTTTTTTTTTTTTTTAGATTCCACATATAAGTGATCTTAGGCTTATATATCCAGGGAAAACCATAATTTGAAAAGATACATGCACTCCAATGTTCTTTAGAGCACTCTTTACAGTAGGCAAGACAAGGAAGCAGTCTAATGTCCCTGGACAGAGGAGTGGGTAAAGAAGATGTGGTACATATACACAAAGGGATATTACTCAGCCATTAACCAGAGAGAGAGAACACAAATGAAACAATTTGCAGCAACAGAGATAAACCTAGAGATTGTCATACTGAGGGAAGTAAGTCCGGCAGAGAAAGACAAATAAATGAATATGCAATTTAATCAGCAGAGAATCACGTCTCTGGTTCCCTCACCTCGCCCCCACCTCAGGGTAAAGAAGAGAGGGGAAGAGACGGGGAGAGGGAAGAACTGAAAGAGTAGCTCTCATCCTGAAAGCTGAAACTCACAAACGCAAGGTGACTTCTGGTCCCTGAAAGCTTCTCCTGCTAGGAGCTGTGCTGAGGGCACGCACAGAAAGTGTGTTTTTCCTACACCACAGAGTCTATTCTCAACCAAAGAGGCAGTTATCTGTCTCCATGTTAGAGGAGTTACTTGGACCATTGCTCTAACCGCTGATCAAGAGACTGTGGACTGGTCTCCCAATGGCATCTTCCGAAGGAAATGTGCTAGAACCATGCCTCTGCCTTTGTTATCTTTTACAATATTTAATGCATACACAGTTATAGGTGGAAGCCTGTGTGAGTGACTCAGCAACAGCACAGCTGTACCTTCCTCTGTGGCAAGGGAAGTCACTGTACTCGATTCGATATTTGTTATTTCCAGGCTTTAAAGTTATTTCACAGGACTTCTCCAGTGGTCCAGTGCCTAAGACTCCGTGCTCCCAGTGGGTCTAGGTTTCTTCTCTAATCAGGGAACTAGATCCCACATACAGCTACTGAGATCTGGTGTGGCCAAATAAATAAATAAAAATTAATAATAAAATTATTTCATTACATATGATTGTACATTTAATTAAACGATGTATTGCTTAGATTTGTTTTTGAGATTAGACGTATGGAGCTATGATCTTATGGGGTATTCTTTTCTGCTCTGTGTTATGGTGTTTTGTTTTGTTTGGATATGTTTTCTCTCACAACATTTTTTATTTTTCACTTGGCTGTGCTGTGCGGCTTGAGGGGGTCTTAGTTCCCCGACCAGGAATCGAACCTGCACTGGTTGGCAGTGAGATCGCAGAGTCCTAACCACTGAACCACCAGGGAATTCCCTTGGGTATCTAAAATTTCAATGTCTTGGCAAAACATTATTCATACCGACTCTCCCAGAAGCTTGCTTATTAAGAACTGCTTTAAAGCATGAATTTCATTTGTGCAAATAAATATTTAATCTCTTAATTCTCAAATGGAAAGAAAAGCAACAGATGGCATGTACACGTTATATGCTGAGATGCTCCCTCAGAGTTTAGAGAGAGTCCGGAGCAGTGTAATGTGGACCAGGCCAGTTCCCACACTGATATGGCGCTGACCTCTCCTCCCTAGTCTCCCCAGCTCACAGAACAAGGCCGTGTTGAGTCCTACCCAAGGCCACGGGTGGGAGGCCTCACACCAAGGCCTCAGAAGCAGAGCCCAGAACCAAGGTCACCTCCAAAACTGACTGAGATCCTTTGTAACCTTGCCAAAAGCACCCTGGATAATCACTAAGAAGCCCCCTTTCTCTCAATTAAGCAAAGATGCCCACTCCAGTAAACACCCTATAGCGCCCCAACCAATCACCTAATGCCACCCTTCCAGCAGGAATTTTCTTTGTCTTTAGGCTATAAAAATTGGCTATTAAGTCACAAAAATTGTCTGTGCTCCCTCGTCCGTCAGAAGGTCAGCCCGCTGTGCTCGCAGCGCCCGCTTTATCCCTGCTCTTTGCTCTTAATAAACCTACTCCCTTCTGAAATGCTCTGTGTCTGGAAATTCTTTTCCAGCCCGCACTGACTGCTCCAACAGGCCAGAGCCAGCTGGCGTGTGCGTCTCCTGCTCTCAGAGGATCTTGAGATCCACCTTGGATTTGGGATAGGGGGAATGAGTCAGTCCACGCTCACTGCCATGCTCCTCTCACGTTCATGAGCAGGGGTGCCCCACTTCTCAGCTCACTTCCAGTCCGAACAGGCCTTATCTTTTGATCCGGTCTTATGGGAGCTTTGGTAGAAATGTCAAGAGTGTTGCGCGCTCACAGGATTCCATTACTGTTTTCCTCTTAAAATAAAAAAAAAAAGTAAAAGATACACAATACAACATTCACTATGTAAACTATTTTACAAAATGCAGGGAGTTCTCTGGTGGTCCAGTGGTTAAGACTCTGCTCTTCCTATGCAAAGGGTGTGGGTTCGATCCCTGGTCAGGGAACTAAGATCCCACATGCCACGCAGCACGACCAAAAAAAAAAAAAAAATAAATAATAATACAGCCAAGAGGCATTAAGGACATTCATATTCTCCTGTAACCATCACCATCTTCCATCTCCAGAACTTTTTCCTCTTCCCACGCTGAAACACGGAACCCAATAGACACCAACTCCCTGTTCCCCCTCACCCCCAGCCCCTGGTGACCACCAGTCTACTCTCTGTCCCTGTGGATTTGACTACTCTAGGGACTTGTGCGTGGAATCACAAAGTGTGGGTCCTTTTGTAACTGGTTTGTTTCACTCTGCTTGATGTCTTCAAGGTTCCTTCATGTTGTAACAGGTATCAGAATGTCACTCCTTCATAAAAAAGAAGTCACTTATTTGGTTGTGTTGAGTCTTAGTTACAGCACACTGGATCTTGGTTGCATCACATGGAATCTTCGGTTGTGGCATGTGGACTCTCTACTTGCAGTGGTGGGCTCAGTAGTTGCGGTTTGGGCTTAGCTGCTCCACGACACATGGTATCTTACTTTCCTTACCAAGGATTGAACCTGTGTCCCCTGCATGGAAGGCTGATTCTTGGCCACTGGACCTCCAAGCAAGTCCCAGAACGCCACTCCTTTTTCAGGCTGAATCCTAGTTCTTTGTATGGATAGACCACGACTTGGTTATTCATCCACCGAGGGACACTTTTGCTAACATTTCTTCACTCTCATGAATAATGTTGCTACGTACATGGGTGTACTGATTTGAAACTCTGCTTTCAAATCTTTTGTGTACATTCCCAGAAATTTTCTGAGATTAAAAAAAATATATATTTATTATTTTGGCCACCCTGGGTCTGCATTGCTTCACTCAGGCTTTCTCTAGTTGTGGAGAGTGGGAGCTATTTTGCGTGGTGGTGTGCGGGCTTCTCCCTGCGGTGGTTTCTCTGGCTGTTGCAGAGCGAGGGCTCTAGAGCGCAGGCTCAGGAGTTGAGGCTCACTCAACTCACTCGGGCTTGGCTGCTCCGAGGCATGTGCTGTCTTCCCAGGCTAGGGACTGAACTCCTGTTCCTTGCCCTGGCAGGTGGATCCCCAACCACTGGACCAGCAGGGAAGTCCTTCTTTAGACTTTAAAATCACTTTGTTAAACCAGGAAAAAAACCTGGTGTTTACTGTGTGATTTGGGCTTCGCTGGTGGCTCAGAGGGTAAAGCGTCTGCTTGCAATGCGGGAGACCAGAATTTGATCCCTGGGTCAAGAAGATTTCCCTGGAGAAGGAAATGGCAAACCACTCCAGTATTCTTGCCTGGAGAATCCCATGGACGGAGGAGCCTGGCAGGCTACAGTCCATGGGGTCTCAAAGAGTTGGACACCACTGAGTGACTTCAGTTTCCGTTCCTTTCTTTGGGATGTTAATGCCATTTTTTGAATTGTCTTTTCTCGTCTTGAGCGCATGGTATTGAACGGTTCTCCACATTCCTAAGGAAGACAGCGGTTATCAGCCTTTCTGTGGTTCTAGATGTCCTGGAGAATCTGATGAAAGCCAAGCTGTGTTCCCAGAGAAATGCATCCACACGCATGCGCGCGCACACACACACACACACACACGCACACAGAACACTGACGGTGCATCTAACTTACAGGGGCCCAGATCCCTTGCTGCCCACTGACCGTGACCCCCCGTGTAGATGCTGGTCGTGAGAAGTGGGATATGAGCGCAGCGGCTGTACTCTCCGGCAGCTCACTAAGTAACGTGGCCCCTAACTTGGGGTGCCCTCCATGTGCAGCTCTCCTAATTCCAGTTACCACTTCCCGCCCTGTCGTCATAGCCACCGATGACCGAGAGAAAGAGCATCATCTCAGTTCATTTATTGTTTATTATGAAAGTGACTTTTCACAAATGTTTCATTACATGCATAAGTATGAGCATGATGGCGAAAACAAAACGTTGAATATCTGAGGCAGCTAAAAGAAAAAGGCGGTTACGTTGCTACCTGTCACTCTTTCGGGTAGCTCCTGGGACGGTACAGCCGGCGCCTCCGCGGAAGCCCACGCCAAAGGCCACATGCACTGGGGTCGGCTCGTCCGCCCACCATCCCCCTGCCGCACTCCACCCCCTGCCAGCAGTGCTCAGCCATCCTGTTTCCAAGGAACACGGGCTGGGGCTGCCCAGACTTGTTAAGGTTTTGACCTCAGTGGAATAAGAAATTTCCCTGCAGATCTTTGTGGCCTCCGGAGTGAAAAACAATACTTGGCATCAGCCAGCTTTCTCTTTTTCTCCTTCTTTTCCTCCACGCTCTCGGGACACTCAGAGCCCTGCAGAGGGGCAGGTTGGGAGGGGCGCTGTGCATCTTCCAGGGTTGCGTGCCAGTCTCGGATGAAGGCACTCAGAGCCCCTCAGTCTGAACCCCCCTGTCCCCCTGGAGGGAGAGGACAGAAGCTCATCTCTGTCCGAAGGTGCTTTCAGCCCTTTTTCCTGAGCAGAGCGTGGGGAGAAAGCATGAGGCCACGCGCGACTGTGTCGCCTAGGTGCTCCTGGTGTCCCCTGCGTGGAGCCTGGCCGGCCGGCCCAGCAACCGCAGCTCAGGGTGTCCTCTGGCTGGAGCATGGCAAGTGCTCAGGACTGACTCCTGGAAGGGCGGGTGGTGTGCGGGGCGGGGGCGGCTGTGGGCGGGAGGAG
>SJXQ01003666.1:425568-436160 GCA_006408695.1 Aepyceros melampus | reverse complement strand
CCCGCCTTGCCGCAGGACAGCTGGGCCGGGGGTGAGGCCTTGGCCCGGGAGAGGCACCTGCCCATCTCTGGGGAGAAGGAAGACACACGAGAGGGCTTGAGGGGCCAGGGAAGGCCTCTGGGAGCTGGCAGGCCCCTGAGCATGAACCAAGAGGAGCTCCCGCCGCCCATCGGTGCCCTGGCCAGACCATCTCGGTGGGAGGGGGCTGCAAGACGGCAAAGTCCACATCCATTTGGATGCAGGGGGATGCTGGGCCCGGGGAGAGGCTTGCTCCCCCGACCCCAGTCCACGATATCTGTGAGAAGGGTCACAGTGTGTGCTCAGACCTGAGGGTGGGGTTGGACCCTCTCCAGCAGCGGTCCCTGCCCATCTGGGGAAAGGAATGGCTGAACATGGACATGGACTTCTTGGTGGTGACCAACTTCGAAGCATGGGAGGGCCACTGGGAACCCTTCTCTGGGGCAGAGCCCAGACACATCCACTAGGTGTTTGAAGATGTCCTGAACTGAGCTCTTCAGAGTTTCTCACGCGCTTATCTTTTGAGGATAAAACATTTTCCCCAGACCCCTAGGAAAAAGACTGACAGTTCTATAGGCAAGGTAGACAGGAGAACTGGTCTCACAGGACCTTCTAGAATTGATCGGTGACACCTGCCTCCGGGAGCGTCACCCTCTGAGTCCATCATCAGTGGTGGAGTTGCCCCGAGAACGGGTGGACACAGGAGACTTAGTTGGATTAAGACACTGCAGTGGGGAATTGCCAGTTTGGATGAGCTTCAACATGTGCCTAAACATTTTCAAGAGGAGTCTTAGAAGGTAAACCATCTAGAAATAAAAACAAACTCACGGCTCTCCAGATAAAATATCCAGCCCCCAAATAAACACAAGACCAGAAGTCCCTTGTTCCCAAAGAACCAAGAAGCTATGAACAAAAACACCTGCAGATAATCCAAACCGAAAGGGCCGCTGGACCAGCCAGTGTTCTCTCTGGTTAAGAAACAGAGGCCGACTATCCACCCCCAACTTCCAAGGCAGACATCAGCCCCTAGCACTTCCCTGTACTTGCTCTGCCTTCCTCGAGGGGGTTGTCAACAACTGCAGATGAACCACACGGCCTTCCGGTGTGCGGGGGGCCACCGCCCCTGCCCTGTACATGCCCGCACATCCTTGTGGGGACTCGGAAGACACAGAGTACTGCCGGATCTTTTCCAGGGCCTTTTCTCAGGGGTTTGCTTGCAGTGAGCAACCTCTAGGAGTGAGGTCTCTTCTCCCTCCAGACAAGAGTAGCCTGGCTTCCGTTGACTGTAATAGTGAGTGGTGAGTTCCCTAAGCTGGGTGTCCTCCAGCTGGGATGCAAGCTCCCTGTCTGCATAGCATCCTCTGGGTGGATGAGACCTAGGGGGCTGCTTGCTGAGCTGTGAGCCCAGAGACCCTCGGACTCTGATCTGGGGGTCTCACATCTCCTGTGGGTGCCCACAGAACAGGGCTGGGCTAGCTTGCTCAGCTCGCATGCAGGGGAGATCTGATGCCACCATGCCTACCATCCATCTTAACCGTCTTAGAACATGGAAACCCTCAGAAAGAAGTTTAAAGTCGCTTCCCAGGTGGTACTGAGGTAAAGAACCTGCCTGCCAATGCAGCAGACACAAGAGATGCAGGTTCTATCCCTGGGTTGGGAAAAATCCCCTGGAGAAGCACATGGCAACCCACTCTAGTTTTCTTGCTTGGAGAATCCCATGGACGGAGGAGCCTGGTGGGCTATAGTCCATGGGGTCGCAAAGAGTCGGACATGACTGAAGCGACTTAGCACAGCACACAAAGAACAAGAGGGAAGGCAAACTCAGTTCAGTTCAGTTCAGTTCAGTCGCTCAGTCGTGTCTGACTCTTTGTGACCCCATGGACTGCAGTACTCCAGGCCTCCCTGTCTATCACCAACTCCTGGAGCTAACTCAAACTCATGTCCATCGAGTCGGTGATGCCATCCAGCGATCTCATCCTCTGTCATCCCCTTCTCCTCTTGCCCTCAATCTTTCCCAGCATCAGGGCTTTTCAAATGAGTTACCTCTTTATATCAGGTGGCCAAAGTATTGGAGTTTCAGCTTCAGCATCAGTCCTTCCAATGAACACCCAGGACTGATTTCCTTTAGGATGGACTGGTTGGATCTCCTTGCAGTCCAAGGGACTCTCAAGAGTCTTCTCCAACACTACAGTTCAAAAGCATCAATTAATTCTTCAGTGCTCAGCTTTCTTTATGGTCCAACTTTCACATCCATACATGACCACTGGAAAGACCATAGCCTTGACTAGACAGACCTTTGTTGGCAAAGTAATGTCTCTGCTTTTAAATATGCTGTCTAGGTTGGTCATAGCTTTTCTTCCAAGGAGCAAGTATATTTTAATTTCATGGCTGCATTCACCATCTGCAGTGATTTTTGGAGCCTCCCAAAATAGCAATAAATTAAAAAGGAGGAAAAGTGTACATTTGCCTTAAGGTAAGAACACCTGGTTGTGAGAGAATATGACAGAATGCAGGGAAGAGGCAGATTGAAAATCTGGGAGCAGTAGGAGGCTTGAGGGGACATGAACTTGATTTGCTTTGGTTTATTAAAACCACTCAGCAGTGGGCCTTTCTGACCATCGTCAGTTCTTTCCCAGCCCGCACCTGCTCCTTTGCGACCATCATCAGATAAGCCTCCTTTCTCTGCGTCAAAGCCCTGGCCTGTGGGGAGGGACCTACACTGCAAATGGAACCGGCAGCTGAAAGACACCTGAGGGGTTATTTTTTGAAGTCCGCAGAACACCCTCCTCCCCCTGATTCAGATCATCGCCGATGGGAGCCTTAACGTACCTCTCTTATGTGTGATCAAAAAACGGAATCCCTGCGGCAAACTTGCCACGGCAACTGGAGCAGAGCCCAGGAAGAGTCCAGGTTACTATAAATCTTTATTTTTGTATCAACATGCAAAGATTAGGCCAGGCTCTTGGGACAAACTCAACAGCACGGGACACATCTGTGAGGAAGGCTTGTCCCCCCTGCCTCAGAACAATCACAGCCTGGGGTAAAGTATCGGAACGTCTTCGGACCTTGTACTAGAACTGCCTTCAAGTCTGAAGGAACCGTATGTAGGACGATCCCTCCCGTGACTGGGAAAAGCAGAAAATGTACTTTTTCTGCTTGTCAGTGAACTCCTTGTGGTCTCTGGTTCCTCATGCCACCATTGAGCAACTCTTGTACCTATTCTTTTTTTCAGCCACACTGCAAGGCTTTTAGGATCTCACTTCCTGACCAAGGACGGAAGCTGGGCCACGGCAGTGAAAGAGCCGAGTCCTAACCCCTGGACCACAGGGAATTCCCTCTCCAGCCCTTCCTGGAGGAGACGCTCACCTTCCCGTGTCTGTGCTTCCCAAGGATCCATACACAGAGCAGATCTTGCGGATGTGCCACATCGAATCCCAGCTTAACACTGTTTTGCTGATAGGACTTATGAATAAAAATTAAGACATCCTAAGTCATATCCAGTCCATGCTAAAGGAAACCAACCCTGAATATTCATCGGAAGGACTCTTGCTGAAGCTGAAACTCCAATACTTTGGCCACCTGATGCAAGGAACTGACTCATTGGAAAAGAACCTGAGGCTGAGAAGGACTGAAGGCAGGAGAAGGGGACGACAGAGGATGCGATGGTTGGATGGCATCACTGACTCGATGGACGTGAGTGTGAGTAAACCCCGGGAGTTGGTGATGGACAGGGAGGCCTGGTGTGCTGCAGTCCATGGGGTCCAAAGAAGTTGGACATGACTGAGTGACTGAACTGAACTGAACGTCCATCTCTGATTGTGGGCAGGAAACCTCTCTGTTTTCAGAGCACCCTAAGGTGGCATGCATCCACCTGTGTGCATCTTTGCCTTTTCTGTTTAGGAACTTAACACGTTAGAGAGGCCGCAGGTTCAGGCTCGGAGCCAATTGGAGCTCCTCCAGGCTGGAGGATTCGTGCGTGTTCAGTCCAGTTCAGTTCAGTTGCTCAGCTGTGTCGGACTCTTTTCAACCCCATAGACTGTAGCATGCCGGGCCTCCTGGTCCATCACCAATCCTGGAGTTCACTCAAGGTGAAGGTGAAGGTGAAGTCGCTCAGTCGTGTCCGACTCTTTGCGACCGCATGGACTATAACCTACTAGGCTTCTCTGTCCATGGGATTCTCCAGGCAAGAATACTGGAGTGGATTGCCATTTCCTTCTCCAGGGGATCTTCCCAACCCAGGGATCGAACCCGGGTCTCCCGCACTGGAGGCAGACGCTTTAACCTCTGAGCCACCAGGGATTCCCTCAAACTCATGTCTATTGAGTTGGTGATGCCGTCCAACCATCTCATCCTCTGTCGTCCCCTTCTCTCCCCGCCTTCAATGGACGTTAGAGGAAATGTTTTTCGGATCGTCGTGTGATGATGCTGCTCAGGCCAAAGTCCTCGGGCAAGGACCAAGGGGTCTATGGTTTCCACCACACACTGTGTCTGGCCTCCTACTCTGTCATGGAGCAGGCGAGCGATCACCCTTTAAGACTCATGAGGGATGACACCCGGTGGAGCCAGGCGACCCCTGGGATCACAGCTCCCGCAGGGGTCTGCTAACATGGTCCTAAGACTGCTCTTCCTTCCTTGTAGGGGCAGACTGGTGGTGGCAATGAGACAGTGTGGGTGAGAGGCTCTTTCCGGGGAGAGGACACGGCCAGGCCATGGTGTGGCCGCGACAGTCAGCATCCTGGGGAAAGTGTAAAGATGGGACCCAGACTGGAACCACCCCCTCAGGGGCCCTCTGAGCATCTGCAGATACACTCCATGCCCAAAAATATGCGTGAGTAATAGTACATTTACTTTCTGGATGAACTGAAATAGGCTCTTGTTGGAAAAACAAAACAAAACAAAACAGCACTGAAATGTTATCAAAATATTATCCCCAAATTCCTTATTTGGGATATTTAAACTAATGTACTTAGGAACATATAGACGCATTTCACTGGGAAAGTTATTCATGAATTACTCATAAGCTTCATGGTCTTTATTACTCTTAATTTTCTTGAAAAATAAAAACAACGTTTTTCAGAACTTACTGTAAAGCACCATTTAGAGGTCTGAGGTTTTTCAGAGAACCTCCAAAAGCAGTTCACAGAAACTGATTGTTACCCAAGATTCACAGAACTGGCCCATGCCTACACAGGGTGGAGGCTTGTGCCTAAGCCCGCTGGAATAAATTCTCCTAGATGTTTGCAGCCAGATTTCCACACACGCTTTTGCATTCCTTTGTTCCTCATTCCTTCGGTCAGGTTTCCCCACGTTATGCGTCTAAGGGTGTGCAGTTCTGACTTCTCCCATCATGCTTCCCTTACAAATAATAACTCATCTAGATCTAGGCTGTACTAAGTGATAAACACCAGCCTGGTTCTTTAAATTGGTTCTCCCAAGCTATTGCTAGGGAAGCCAATACTGAAAAATGGTGTTAAGTATGCTGTGCTCAGTCGCTCAGTCGTGTCTGACTCCTTGCAACCCCACAGACTGTAGCCCATCAGGTTCCTCTGTCCATGGGATTCTCCAGGCAAGAATATTAGAGTGGGCTGCTATGCCCTCCTCCAGGGGATCTTCCCAACCCAGGGATCGAACCCAGGTCTCCTGCATTGCAGGTTGATTCTTTACTGTCTGAGCCACCAGGGAAGCCCAAGAATACTGGAGTTAGGTAACCTATCCCTTCTCCAGGGGATCTTCCCGAGCCAGGAATTGAACCGGGGTCTCCTGCATTGCAGGCAGATTCTTTACCAGCTGAGCTACCAGGGAAGCCACAAAGTACGTTACACAAGCCTAATTAAGTATGATCCTCTTTGTAGATAATGCATAAAAAGAAGTAAAATGCCCCTGGGCCGGGGAGGTCAATTCAGCTGTCTCACAATGTATCCTGACTATCTGTCACAACGCCACTCACAGACAACATACCTACAGCTTCATGAGGCTGACCGCATGTCTCATACAGAAGTCTGACTCATGGTGTCAGCCCAGGCCCTCAGCTAACTGCCCTGTGGGGCTCTGGACTGTAACAACGAATGACTCCCCAGGACCCTCAGCAAATGATGCCTCCTTGCAAAGCCTCCGGGGTAGAACATGTTCTGCGAGTTGTAATGATATGACCTGGTGAAGCGGGCCGCGGGAGCTCTTGGCCCCATCCCTCGGGCCTGGGCAGCTCCCGTGGTCATCAAAAGTGTGCCCCTCACTTTGGGAGATACGGCGAATAGTCCAGCCTGGGGCATGGCATGGGAGGTAGTTGTGGTAATAATACCACCTGGAATCTTCTTCTGGGCAGCCAGGGCAGTCTGTGCCCGTGATTCTGAAGCTGGATTCACAGCAGAGGTGAGGCGGGACAGTCAGCATGGAGGCTCCAGGAGGGAGCGGCCTGTGCACTGTGGGCGTGGGAGCTGGGGGGACCGGTTTTCCCGGTCCACCCTGGGAACTCTTAAATCACAGCTCTAGGGGACCCTCCAGGACCTTCTAGGAATGCCTGCTGTCACACCATCTGTCTCCTCACTCCAGGTCTACTGGACAAACCCTGGTGGCCCCTCCTGCAGCTCTGAGAGACGACCAAAATGGAGACTGAGAATTAAAAAGAAAAAAGAAATGCCCTCATATCCCTAGAGGAAGCCTGTACCTGATAGCTCTGGTCACCGGTAAATGCCAGCCCTCACACGACCCTTGTCATCAGTGGACACGCCTCAGAAAGCCTATCAATTGATGACAACCAACGTCAGCCAGCTCTTGGCCAGTTCACTGAGCGGTCAGGCTTCTAAGGCTAGTGTCAACCCAGGCTCCACCCTGCAAAGGCGTGCTCCTCAGACCGACACCCTTAATCCTGCCTGTAATCAACACAACCCTGTGAAAGCTCTTCCGCTAGACTCTAGACAAAACCAGAGGATTTGCTTTGCTTAGCAAGACCCTGTCTGGGCAGCAGGGCAATTCTTCCTGAAGTGAGCAATACATTCAGCTGTTTGGCTTCAGGTACCGAGGGGTGGCATCCATTCTTGGACATTGTCACATGCCCACTCGACATGTACTGAGGGCCCACAGCTGTCAGGCTCTGTTCCAGGTGCTGGGAAGACAGCAATGAACAAGGCAAGCAAAAAACCCGCCCGCGTGTGCGGAGCGTGTTCAGTGAGGACCGACTGACAGCACCCAGCAGGCACTGTGATGAACACAGAACGTCTGGCTGGTGTGAAGCGCCACGGGAGAAAAAAGGCAAGGGCAGTGTTGGGAGGGGGCACAGAGTCGGCGCTGGCTGCTGCTCTGCTCTGGGTTTGTGGTCAGGAAGTGCCTCTGGCCCCGCCCCACTCAGCAGACTCTTGCAAGGAGCAGAGTCCTCCAGGCGAGAGAAGAGCCCGTGCACAGGGGCACTGGGCCTTCGAGGTCAGGAAGGCCAGCGTGGGCGGTGGGGGGACGGTGAGGGTGGAGAGTGAGTGGGGCCGTGGTGGGGGGGGAGCAGCCTCTGGGCCGCTCTAGGAAGCCTGGCTTTGCTTCTGCATGGAGAGGACTCACTGGAGGGCTCTGAGCTGAGAGGGACGAACACTGACTTAGATTCAAACGGCTTCACTTGGGGCTTCCCTGGTGGTCCAGTGCCCTGGGAGACTCCCAGCCCCCGGCCAGGGAGGCAACTGGCCAGGGAACTGGATCCCGCGTGCCACAACTAGGAGTCTGCGTGCCACAGGGAAGCCTGAAGGGCCCACTTGCTGCAGCTAACACCCAGCACAGCCAGATAAGCACAGGACTCACCGACGAAAAGCAAAACCAAAGGCTTGACTTTGGTGGCCCAGGGCTGTGAGAGCATGGCGGGACAAGGCCCTAAAAGCTGTGTCGGGGACATAACCCAGCACCCAGGACTGGCCCAGCTCCCAGGGCAGGCCCAGCACCCAGGGCAGGCCCAGCACCCAGGACAGGCCCAGCTCCCAGCACAGGCCAGCTCCCAGGACTGGCCCAGCACCCAGGTCTGGCCCAGCTCCCAGGACAGGCCCAGCTCCCAGGGCAGGCCCAGCTCCCAGGACTGGCCCAGCACCCAGGACAGGCCCAGCTCCCAGCACAGGCCAGCTCCCAGGACAGGCCCAGCACCCAGGACAGGCCCAGCTCCCAGGACAGGCCCAGCTCCCAGCACAGGCCAGCTCCCAGGACAGGCCCAGCTCCCAGGACAGGCCCAGCACGCAGCAAGTAGTCAGTATGTGTTTACGGAACCCGTGAGGCAGGGGCCTGCCCCACACTCAGCCTGGAGTGGCCCGGGCCCCAGAGCTCACCTGCAGAGGGTGCACGAACCCCCCGCTCTCCAGGAGGACCTCCTCGCCAGACAGCATGGGGCCGGCGGCCCTGTTGCACAGACCCAGGTGCTGCCCAGTCCAGGCTCCGGTGCTGCTGCACCCCGGGTGACCCCCGCCCCGCCACCAGCCTCCTTCGTAGGACAAAGCGAGGGCGCAGCCGAGGCCCCACACTGCGCTCCTCTGCCTGCTGACTCACTCCTCCTGCGTCAGCACACGCTGGCCCCTGGGTGTCCGTTTCTGTGCCCCAGGCTGACACCCAGTGTGCCTCCCTCTGCACCCCTCTCATTCCTCGAGCAGCAGAGCACCTGCCCAGGAGCACCCCACCCCCGGGCACTCACCCACGCAGTCCTTGCGGTTCCAGTGCAGGTGCCTCCCCGGGGGACACACGCATTCGTAGCCGCCCTTGGTGTTGACACAGCCCTGGTCGCAGCTGCCATTGTTCATGCTGCACTCGTCCACATCTGGAGGCACAGGAAGGCGTAAGGGCGGGAGGGGGCTGGACGGGCACCCTCAGGGCCGGCAGGGCAGGACCCACCAGGGCAGGGGGCCGAGAATCCCCTGATCCTGACCCTCCCCTGAGGCTCTCCCTGGATGCAGACAGGCGGCTGCGTGTGACACACACGTGAGCTCGCACATGTGTGCACACACACACACAGACACACACAGGGCATGTGACACACGTGAGCTTGCACACACATGCACACACACACACAGAAACACACAGGGCACATGGCACACACACGAGCTCACACACACACGTGCACACAGAGACACACAGGGCACGTGACCCACGTGAGCTCACACACACGTGCATGCACACATAGACACAGACACACACAGACACAGACACGCATACACAGGGCACATGCACACACATGAGCTCACACACACACAGATACACACACACAAACACACACACACAGAAACATACACACACAGAAACACACACACACAGGGCACATGGCACACACATGAGATCACACACACATGTGCACACACAGAGACACACACAGGGCACATGACACCTACGTGAGCTTGCACACATGTGCATGCACACACACACACAGGGCACGTGACACACACGTGAGCTCGCACACACACCATGACCTGTGACACACAAGGGAGCTTACACATGTGCGTACACACACAGGGCTCCCACAGACACCAACACACATCCTCCCCTAGGAACCTCAGTGGTTTGCTGAACTTGGGCAGCTGAGCCCAGACTTGGGGCAGGGCAGAGAGGTGGCACAAAACAGAGCTGCTGGCAGGTTTGGAGGGGCTGGGAGTGCCCAGCACCGGCCCCAGGGGCCTGCGGCCTCATGCCAGTGTGGGACTTTGGACGTGCCCTTCCCAGCCCGTTCCCCTTCCCGCACAGGGCCCCGGGGCCCCGGGAAGTCTCCCTGAGGCCCTGCCTTCTTTTGGGCCGAAGCCCTGTGTGTGAAAGCTGGTGCCAGGCTGTTGGGAGTCCCTCCAGAAAACCGCAGCTCCCCGCAGCACCAGCTGTGCCTGAGCCCAACGGACCACCGCAGCTGCCCCCCTGCGGGGAAGCACAGCTACCCCAGGTCACAGGACAGGAGGAGATACGGGCCATGGGGCCGTGCTGGCCTCCCCCACCTTCGCCCCTCTAAGCCCGTACGTCTGGAACCCTCCCTCTCTCCACATTCCTCCCCAGCCTGGGCTCTCACTCCTGCGTCCGGAGCTGTGGCCCCACGGGTGCTCTGGCTTCCGCTCTCCTAAACACAGGGTGGTGGGAGGGCTCTCCTTACACGACCTTGAACTTATGGGTCACATCCCTGCCTTGACCTTCCAGTGGCTTCTCCCTATGCTGAGAATAAAGCCTCAAGGCTCCTGGGGGCTCACGAAGCCCTGGGTCCTCTTTGCACCACGACTAACCCTTCCCTCATGGGGCTCTGGCCCCACTGGCTGCCCCTCGGTCCCTCTGTGCTCCCTCTGCCTCAGGGCCTTTGCACATCCCTCTGATCCGTCTCTGCTCTTCCTGACTCCAGTACTCCTCCTTTGGGGCCCCCCATTGACCTGCCCCTCTTTGCTGTCAGCCCCTCCACTGGAGTGAGCCGACTGTGAGGTGCTCTGTCCTGCTGTCCTCCCTTCCTGCGTGGGGTTCCCCAGAGGCTGCTGTTTCCAGGCCAGCGCCCGCAGCCTGGCTGAGGCCTGGCACCCTGCCTCTCCCCCTCCCGCCTTGCCCTCGGCTGAGCCCCTCTGCCCACCAGGCCCTCCCAGGCCCGTCCAGAGTCCAGGTCG
>SJXQ01003666.1:411852-423810 GCA_006408695.1 Aepyceros melampus | reverse complement strand
GCCCGGGAGCCTCGCTCGGGCCTGGACAGATGCTGGGCTCCGGGGGGCCCTTGTGGCCCGAGAGGAAGTTGGGGCCAGGCTGCCCGGCCAGGAATGAGGAGGCTGAGCCCCGGGAGGGCAGGTGACAGGCTCAGGTCATGTGAGCAGCCCAGGTGGGGCTGGCCCTGGACCCGCCCTCACCAGCCCCTGCTCTCGCCTCTCCTGGGGCCCTTGGGGGGCTGGGGGTGCACACCCTGGCCCCCTCAAGGCCTCGTCTGAGGGGCACTGGGAATGGGAGCCTCAAGCCCATGGCCGATGCCGCTGAGTGCACCCTGTGACTGCTGGGCCCCTGCAACAGGGCGACAGCTGCTGTAGGAACCCGGCCGCCATCCCATGCCCGCCACCGCTGGCCCTCCGTCTGCACCCTTCCCGGAGCTGTCCCTTCTCGACGGGCTCCCTGTGGTCCCTCAGGCTCCCCCAGCCCCAGGGCCACTTCCTGGATGGGCTGACCTCGCTGGCTCCTCTGGGAGGAAGACGTCATCCTTCAAGCACTTCACTCCTGTCTCCCCTGCCCATCCTCGGGGCTCTCACCTGGGCTGTGATCCTTGACCTCTGCCCAAATCTCTCCTCCCGATACCCCAGATCCTAGCAGGTGCCCCGGGGGACCTCAAGGAGGGACTGGTGAGGAGCGCCTGCCATTTGCAGCACCTTCCACCAGGTGGCATCATCCTGCCTCTGAAGCCACCGAAAGTGGCCTGCGTGCTCAGGGACTGGGGTCAGGCCGAGGCGCTGAGCACTGCTACCTACCGCTGGACCACCTGCCCACGGGCTGACCCCTCCCCGAGCCTCAGCCGCCATCCTTAACCAGGAGGGCTGGGACTAGAGGCTTCTGATGGCTTCTGAGGGCCCCTAGGGTCACAAAGGAGCCCTCTCTCAGGGCAGAAAAATTATGACCAGCCCCCCAGGCCCAGCCCAGACGGCAGACAAGCCCCAGCCCAGGCTGCCTCCCCTCCTGGGGGCTGGGGTGGCTTGAGAGGGGAGGGAACCCCACGGGGAAGAGGGCGGCTCACCTTGGCACGTCCGCTCGTCGGTCAGCAGCTTGTAGCCCTTCCGACAGCCACACTCGAAGCTGCCCACGGTGTTCCGGCAGAAGTGGTCGCAGCCTCCGTTGTTGACCAGGCACTCGTTGATGTCTGCGGAGCCGGGCGGGGGGTGGGGAGGGGAGGCGAGGAGAGCGGGCTGGGGGCCCCAGGGGCAGGCAGGACAGAGGCCCAGAGCTGCCCTTCCCTAACTGGCCCGCTGCCCACCTGGGGGGCTGCTTCAGGTCCCCAGCTGGGCCCAGGAAGGGGACCTGGCTCACAGCTGTGGGGGGTGGGCGGAGGGGCGACCCCCCTCCCCCCGGGGACTTGGTGAGCCTGGCATGTGTGAGCAGGAGGGGGCAGGGAACTCGTGTCTGCTGTGCCCAGCCAGACAGCAGGGTCAGTGACGCCCCCCACGCCCCTCCACTCCTGGAGATAGGTGGGCCTGGAGCAGATGGATACTGCCTGAGAGCCGTGACTCCGGCTGAGCTGTCGGACCCCCGGTCCTCAGCTCCCTGTCTGTGAGAACAAGGATCAGAAGTGCCCCTACTTGGAAGGACAGTGTGAGGATGAAATGGAATACCATCCCCAACGTGCTGGCCCAACCAGCTCTTTGAAAAGTAGGCTTACTGCTCCGGCTTTACAGACAGGGAGACCGAGGCTGGGAGGCAACTGGCTCCAGATGTTGCTGGCGTCCGCGGGCTGCTCACTTCCCAGCCTGGTTCCCCGCCCTTCTCCTTCCCCATGTCTGCTTGTGGTTTGAGCTGTTTCTTCACTCGGCATTTCACAAGCGGTGGCGGCACCCTGGCAGTCCCCTGGTGTGACCCCTCCCGAGCACCCCTGACCTGAACCCGCGTTTCAGGAACAAAGCTGCCTAAGGAGGGGCCGATGCCCAGGAGGAAGCAGCCGGACCCTTTGGAGGTCGCGGCGCCTACCAGGTACCACATCGTGCTGGCGAGCAGGCCAACCACTTTTTGGCAAAAAAGCACTCATGTGACGGTCAAAACACCCTGGGGCCAGAGTCCTCACTTCACGGGGGGGAGGTCACAGGTCATGAGCCCAGCCCCAGCCGCCTCCAAAGACAGGCTCCTCCAGTGTGTCTCGCTAGCCCTGCAGCCTCCAGAGGAAGCAGGCGTCAAGCTCAAAGCAAGGGCCTCTCCAGGACAGAGGCTCAGCCTCTGCCACCCCATCTCCTGGGGTGAGGGGGTCACAGGACAACTGGGGAGGTTCTGCCTAGAAGCCTCTGGCAGGAGACTGGAGGCACCTCTTGGCTCTGTGACCCCGGGCAGGGAAAGGTACTTCTAAGCCTCAGGTTCCTCACCTGCAAACTGGGCTGCTAGCAGGCACCTCTCAGCATCATTCACTGTGATTGAATGTGCAGAGAGGACTCGCCTCCTTAGGAATGACCCTAAGCCCACTCTGGTCCCCACCTGGGCCTGTCAGCTGTCATAACAGCCAGCCAGGCGGTGGGAGGTGTGTCTGCTGGAGGCCCTGGCTGGTACAGCGGGTTGCTTGGGGGTCATATTGGGGGAGCACTCGTCCCCAGCTCTAGCCTCGGATACGATGAGGGGGCAGTGGGCTTGGACAGCCCCTTGGCCTTCATTCTGACACGCCTCTGCCCCCCTCCACCTCCCGTCCCTTGAAGACTCCCCTCCTGCTCCCTGTGCGCCACCCAGCCCTGCCCGCAGGCTCTCTGTCTGGCTGCAGAGGCTCGTGGCCTCCCCTCAGCTGCCTGGCCTGGCTGCCAGGCCCTCCTCTTCTCTGCACCCCTGGCTCCTGCCTAGGCTGCGCCCCTCTCCCCGGAACAATCTCTCCAGTTCGCTGCTCTCTTGTCTGGGGACCTGCTCTCGGGGAGGAGAGTTGGCAGATCAGGCTCCCACGTGGGGCCCCAGGGCCCATCAGGAGGCCTGTGCAGCAGCGCTGCCCAGGGGGAGGCACCGGGCAAATGAGTGAATGGATGAGCGAATGACTGAAGAGTCAGGGAGCAGAGGAAAGGGTGGGGTCCTGGCACCAGGTGGAACATTCACTGCCTCCCCCACTGACTGAGCATCAGTGTATGTAGGGAAGGGGAGGGCTGAGCTGCAGGAACACGTGGTCGGATGACTGCGCCTGCCCCCTCCGCCCGTCCCACCTAGGGGGCACCCCCGGGCCACGTGGGTGAGGCGTGGTGTGGGAGCAGAGGCAAGGTCTGGGGAGCGGGCTGGCTCACTGAGGGGCAGCTGCTGGGCGGGGCCTGTGGGCAGAAGGCAGGTGAAGGCGGGCAGCAGACAGGCAGTAGGGGGCAGTTCTCCTGGACTGTGCCAGTAGGTGCTGGGAGGAGAGGCTGGTGTCCCCGAGGGATCCAGGCTCCAGCTCCGGGAGTGGAGGCCCCAGACCTCCCTCCTCTCAGAACGGCCAGGGAGCAAGGTGCCCACTTCCCAGTATCCGGCAGGGCAGCACCCAGGGCACCTTGAGGCTGCAGCCCTGCCCTGGCCCACACTCTTCAGACCAGCAGGGGTTGGAGGCAGTCGTGCGGGGCCCCCATGGCCTGATCTTTCAGGCAAAGCGCCTTCACTTTCCACGCCTGCCTCCCCTGCCCCTGTGACCCCCAGCCATCAGGGTTTTCAGCTCTGAATCTTCCAAGACCTCCAGCCGTTGGTCTTGCTTAACAACAACCATCTTTTGGCTTCCAGAAAACACTGAACCTTCGGTATCTTCCTCTGGGCCACTGCCAAGACCAGGGTGTGCATGCTAACCAAGGAGCAGGACCACCCCTGCCCCACCACCCCCAGCCGGCCTGTCCCTGCTGAGCCCCTGCACCCTGCCCTGCTCCAGCCAGGTCCTGGGAAACTCAGGCTGTAAGCCCAAGGCTCTAAGACACCAGACCCTGGGGTCTTGAGGTCAACACCTGGTTTCTAGAGTTCCCTGATTTGAAGATGATATGATAGTCGTATTATGCAGTTCTGGACCAGCCCCACAAGCCTTAGCCTCTAACATGCTCAACAAGGTCCAGACTGCCCTTCTCCACCTCCACCGACCCCTGGCCCAATCACTGTCACCTCAAGCCTGGGTGTTGCCACACTGCCGCTCCAGACCTTGCCCCGGAGCCCCCGTCCCCAATGAGGCAGGGACCGTCTCAGAGCAGAAGCCCGGCCCACACTGCTCCTGCCCAGTAGCATCTCAGGATGAAGGGCCAACCCTTTCCCCCAGATCTGGGCACACTGGCTGCTTTGGGTCCTGGGACCCCTGGCCTCTGCACAGCAGTCATGCGGCCAGGGTTAGGGCCTCCTCCTCCGGCCCCCTCCCTCCCCACCCCCAGTCCAGGCCAGGCCCGGTCTCGCTCTCCTGCCACGTGGGACTTCTCTAGCCAGCACCAAGGGGTCTGTGATGCATGCTTATCTTGGCCATCTTTAAACGTTAAACTCTGTCTTCTTCACTCAGTACAAGATCCCTCGGCACAAGGAATCTCTGTTTCATTCACCGGTCTGCCCTGCACCTGCACACGGGAGGAGCCCAGAAAACCTGGGGCCTGAGTGAACAAGAGGCCTTCTGACTCCAGGGCAGCGGGAGTGAGGAGGTCTAGCTGAAGGCAAAGGGGCAGCTCTGGTTAAAGGGCCCAGTTGTTTTAAGAGGAATCGCCCAGTTGTTTTAAGAGGAATCACAGGAAACACGGTCAGGGGCTCAGACTGGTGGGTCTGGGGCTGTGTGGGCAGCTCCCGGCCCCTGTGTGGACATCCCCTACCCTAGCCTCATGGTGGAGGAAAACGGATGCCCCACGGCCCACCGTGGGTGGGCAGGGGGCAGCACTCAGCACCCCCTGAGTGCTCCTCTGGGGCCACGTGACTACTGAGGCTCCTGTCTGGTCCAGACAGGTCAGCTCCCAGTGGCAAGCTCCTGGCCTTGTGTCAGGACTGAGCCTGCTCCACCCTCAGGTCCTGGGTTGGCGCTGGGCCTTGCAGGGGTGGAGTAGCCCAATTCTACCACCTTCTGTCCAGGCTCCAAGGGCAACTGGCCAGGCCTGCTGTGACGCTGCCAGGCAGTGAGGATGGCCGAGTCTGGACAGTGGGGCTGGGCAGGCCTCCTGGCACCAAGCCCTCGTGCAAGGCCTCAGATAGCCGGCCTGCCCACCCGCCCACTGGAGACACATCTCACTCTAAGTGGGCTGAGCGGGGGCTACAGAAGGGCTTTATTTTCAAATAAATAGGTGCAAGAACTGTTATTTCTGTCAATAATCACTAGGTTCTTCCCGGCAAAGTGGCTGGGGAGGAGAAGTCATACTCCATCTATTTTTACAGGCTTCAAAAAAGCCCATCTCGGACTCCTTAAAGTCACCCTAAGCCTCTGCTGTCAATGTTTTCACCCACTGGGGTTTTGGATGTTCAAGTTCCTCTCCCCTTCCATGCTGGCCTCCAGGCCTGCCCACTTCCTGGCGGGGTGAGTCAGAGAAAGCTCACTCTTCTCTGGCTTCCGGCAGCCAGCAGACCAGCCCATTCCTGATCCCCCCAACCCCTGTTTCTGATTTTTTTTCATCCATAGTCCTTCAGTTGAGACCCCCGCCCCTGACCTTCCCTCCTCCAGGGAGGCGGGTGCACTTTGTCTAGCATCGACAAGAAGACTGTCCTGTCCTGGTCTGAGCCCTGTGGCCCGCCTCCCCCCAGCTCGGCAAGACTCGCCCGGCTAAAGTGAGTGGCTGCCTGGCTCCTGGGAGGCCACAAGGAACTTCTGCTGGCCCAGGAAGCCCCAAGTAAAGGCACCCCGCTTGTTCAACCGGGGTGCAGCCATGTTCTTTGACATCAGAGCTCCACTTAAGCCTGTCGATATTCAGTGGAACCAGGGGCCCCAGAGCCCCACTGTGGAGCGCTGGGCCCGACTCTCTTCTCAGCCTCTCTGACCTTCACTGCTGCAGCCGCACACGCCTGCGCCGCCTGCCCCGCCCTGCCCTGGACTGGCGAGGGGGCCAGCCCGCGCTCACCTTTGCATGTCTTCCCGTCCGGCTGCAGCGTGAACCCCACCGGGCAGCTGCAGCGCACGCCGGTGGCTGTGTCCTTACACGTCCGGTCGCAGCCTCCGTTGTTCACTGCACACGTCTCTGAGGGGGAGACAGGAAGACAGGGTCTCAGTCTCCTAGGACAGAAGGCCCCTTGCCTTTCCCCACCTGTGGGTGGGGAGGTCTCCTGAGACCAGAGACCTGAGTTCGAATTCTAGCCATAGGGGCCTCTCTGAATCTCAGGCTACCCGTCTGTCAAATGGGAGAATGGCACCACCCCCGCCTGAGATGATGGCAGATGGGCAAGCTTTGCAAACTGCAGGAGGCTGAGCCCACAGGGTCAATACCACTAGCGGCGGCCGGTGCTGCGATGGGTCTGGCTGGGAGTTAACCACCCAGGGACAGACTCCTAAAAATCCTTGCCTTGCCTGGATTCAGACTCCAAATCCTGACTGGCGGTTACTGAGGTTCCCAAGCTCATCTCAGCTGTGGAGTGGTTTGGGCCCTGGCCGTGGAGATGCGAGGGGAGGCTCCCAGGGCCCACACACCATCCATCACCTTGATGAGGCTCTCAGCCGCACATCTGTTCTCACTGAGCGATAAGCCAGAGGTGTCTGGTTTTTGTCCACTTGAAGCTAGTCTAGTGATTTTTGTTTTTCTTTTTTCTTTTGCAAATTCAAAGGGGCTGGAGTGGCTGGGGGCATCACGGAGGTCACAGCCCGTCGTGTGGTGAGAGTGAGCCTCCCCAGGCCCAGGGAAGGGGCTGGCACGCCCAGGTCCCTGGGGCACACGGAGGGGCCTAGTTCCCGGGACCCGGGGCCTTTCAGTCCGGGCTTCTTCCTGGGCATCTGGCGCCCTTTGGTCCCGTGGGAACTGTGCCTGAGTGGGCGTCCCTCTCCTCTGTGCGGCTAGGAAGTGAGGTGCTGAGGGCGTCCGCTCGTATAACCAGAAATCCCCTGTCTGCCTACCGTGGCTCCCCCCGGGGGGCCTGGCCCCAGTGAGCCTCTTCCCTGAAGCTTCTCTCAACCGGTTTATTCTGTCTCTCCTTGTGTGGTGCCTGCATTCCTGCAAGTGGCCGTTGGCTCTCTCCAGGAGGAGTTTGGGGATGACTGAGTACAGGAGTCCCTGCTCTAATGCCTTTCCTGTGAACTTCACCTTTTGGGGTGGGCGGAGCAGGGAGAGGAGGAAACCCAGCTTTCTCCCTGTGTGCGTGTGATTCTGCGGGGCAGTGACAGTGGGGGTCATCCTGAACACCCTGAACTCAGGGGCTGTGCCCTGCTGGGGGCCACCAGATCTGCTCCTTGATGCTAAAGTCTACACCGTGAGAGAACGAGCTGTGACGACGACTGAAAGGCCGGGCTCCTGGCTCTGACCCTCCCCAGCCTTTCGGCGTTGTCTCCACCCAGTCCGGCCCCCAGCTGGCTGGGCGCGGCCGTCCACCTCCTTGCTGTGGAGTGTGCTGCCCGCTGCCTTGGAGACCTCCTGTCTGCTCAGGGTTCAAGGCCAGCTCACAGGCCGTCTGCACAAGGAGCCTCCTGAGGCCCAGACGCAGAAAGGAGGCCCTCGACCCCCACCCCGCTTTGCTCGCGCAGGCTGACCTCTGCACTGCGTACACCTGCCTGGGTGCTCCCGTCTTCCCACCCTGCTGCCTCCTGGGGCCAGTGGATCCGGCGTGGCCGGGGGCGCCTCTGACTCTGTCATTCGCTGAGTGACCCAGATAGTCCAGATCTTGGGGCTCCATCCCAGCACCCACGCCTGGCGGGGTGGGGAGGCTTCTGTCCCCAGGGCCAGGCGGGGGTCAAAGAAACCCCACTCTCAACAGCACCCAGCCAGGGGCCCAGCCTGCGGTAGCCGCTTAACAAATGTTAGTTTCCTCTCCTGAGGTTACAGGGGGAAAATCCTGTTTCTTCCTCCCAAACCCAGAGCCCAGGTACCCCTGCCCCCGAGTGCCTTTCTTGCCTTCAGAACCCCTCTCTGGAGAGAGCAGAGAGAGCCTGTTTTCCGGGTGCAGGTGGCCAAGGCCCAGGCCTGGGAGAGGTGGGGGGAGCACCAGGAGCGGGGACGGGCGCAGCTGGGAGGCCTCACGCGGTGTCAGTGGGAGGACGCCTGGGCGGCTCCACAGTGGTGGAGGTGGGACACACTGTGGGCACTGGGGCTGTGACCCCGAGAAGCAGACCCCTCAGTGGTCCCTCCAGACCACCGCTCCACTCACGGCAGCCAGTGCCTTGGGGCTCACATGATAACGCTAAGAGCTGGCATTCTTTCCGGGCCTTCTCTGCCGGGCCCTGTGCCGGGCGGGAAGTGGTGAGCGGAGTGAGCGGCGGGCCATCAGCCTGTCCATGCAGGGGCCTGCCCCTGCCCCGTTTCTGCCGTGCCCACCCAGTGTCCTAAGGTTCATGTACCCTGTTGAGCGGGAGACATACAGACAAGTGCCAGCAAGGCACAGCCAGTCCTTTGGGCGATACAGTGGAGGCCAGGGACTGAGAGGCTGGCCTGAGTGGGACTGAGATCATCCCTGGGGGGTTTCCAAGCAGAGGCTACTGGGTGCTCCGAGGGGGACTCCTGGCCTGGGTCGCCTTCAGGCCCCCTGTCTCCACGCGCCTCAAAGGACAGCCTCACCTCTCTGTGCCCCAAGACCAGGGGCCACTCAGCCTGCTGCCTGGCCACCGCTGCCTCATGCAGAAACCAGACGGCCCTGTCTTCCCCCGTGACTACAGGGTCACCCCAGCTGCAAAGGGCAGACGGCGGCAGCAGGCTCTCTGGCCCGGGAAGTGGCTCTGGGCCAGCAGCACAGGCCATCTCCTCCAGCTCTCACCCACCTCCCACTGGCTCCCAGGGGCCAGAAGGAGCTGGCATCTGAGGGCACCTGTCCTGTGGTCACATCTCACCCGGAGTGCACACTGCCAAGGGAGGTTGGAGGGTAGGTGCAGGGGCAAAGCCAAACCCCAAACCCCAGAGCGTTGTCCCAGTCTCGAGACTTCCTGCTGGACCCTTGAGCCCTCTGCTCTCTCCCTGCACTCGCCTCTCCAAGACAGCCACTGGGTCTAAGCCTCTCCTCTCCACCTGGAAGGGCCCCTCTCGGGGCGCCGCCTCGTGCAGCTGGCATCGCACCGTCTCGTCCTCCAACCTCCATGGCCTTGCAGAGCCCCAGGAGCGGGGTGGGGGGCGCATTTTCAGGGGGAGGAACTGAGGCTTAGAGAGGTTGGGTACCTTTTCTAGGCAGGATTAGGCACATGATCTGTGGGAGCCGGGTGAAATAAAAATGAAAGGCCCTTGATCAAAAATTGTTAAGAATTTCAAGACAGCCAAGCACTCAGCTAACCATGGCCCCTTCTGAGGGCGGAGCCCGGGGGCGGGGGGCCTGGGTCACACAGCACAGCCGGTGGCCCCAGTGCCTGGCCTCCTCGCCGAGCGAGTGGGGAGAACTCTCACCCCACAGAGTTGAGTTGGCTACTGGGCCAGGGGGAGGCTGAGCCTGGGGTTAGGGACTGAAGTGGGAAGGGACTTGGGGGTGAACAACCCTCTCCAGCAGGCAGGAAAACCCAGATGGGTTAAAAGGGCAGTTTAGTCTTTCCCTCGGGAGCCCTGCTTCAAGCCAAGCCCTGTGACAAGCCCAGGACACAGAGGGGGGCAGGCACCGGGCAGCCAAGGCGGCCGCTCGGCTGGACCTGCCCCGCAGCCTGGCCAGGGTTTGACATGAATGGATGGCGGTATGGCCCCTCGAGTTGGCGCTGCCTGCGTGCACCACCCTAGGTCTGGGGCCAAGTCCAGCCTGAAGGACGGTCTCAGCCACAGTGTAGTGGCTGAAACAGGAGCTATATGGGGGCAGAAAACACCACTCCCGATGCTGGTCCTGCGGGCTCGGGCAAGTCCCTTGACACCCCGAGAGGCTCTGAGCAGGTGAGCCAGGTTTGGCCCAGTGACCTACAGAGACACCGCCAGCCCAGGGTCTGCCCTGCCCCTTGAAGGCTTCACCCCGGTGGCGGGAGCAGCCCAAAGCCCCCACTGAGATGTGTCCGGCCTGTCGGGGCTGGCCCACCTGCCTTTCTGCCCCCGGGGTCCCCTGGAGCCTGCCGTGGACTCCCTGCCCCCGAATCCTCTCCCTCAGTTGATTCCTGAGCCCTCTGTGGCTCCAAACACTTTGGGGTAAAAGCCACGCTCCTGGGCAAGGCCCTGACACAGCTGCCGGTCTCCCTGCTGCCGGTCACTCTGTGTGCCGGCCCCCCAACCCCCCCGCCTCGGTCACCCTGCAGCCCGTTGTGAGCACTGGGATCCCTCGCCAAGCACCACAGTGAGGCTGACCTTCCTCGTGGGGCTCCCCTAGGCCAGGGTGCTGGGTGCAGCCACCCCAGAGTGCCCGGGCCTCTTCGGGGAGCTGGGCCCCGGGGCACAGGCTGGGGTGATGGTGACGGCCGAGTGTGGGAGTCGTGGGGGAAGGGGGTCAGGGCAGCTAGGAAGCAAGCGATGGTGGAGGCCAGGGCTGCAGGCCTGCATGGGGCGGCTCGCCGTAGGGGAGGCTTCTGTCAGTAGGACTGTCTCCCCGGGGGCGGTTTGTGATTCCAGGGGCAAGTCCCTTCCCACGGGCCTGCCTGGAGGGCGGGGGTTTCTCACCAGGGCTCAGAGGGCAGAATCTCCTGGACTCAAGGATGGCATCCTGTGGTCTGTGGCAGCCTGTGCGGGGGCACTGAGGGCAGGGGAGGGCTGGCCAGGAGTGGGGTGGGCAGACCTGGGGAGGTGTCTTCGTCTGGTTTGCGGGATCTCGAAAGGCTCAGAAGGACACTGAGGTTTTGTGCTAAAGTGGCGGCAGGGCTCGCTGTGGCAGCAAGCCCCTCCCCGGCCTGTGGTTCCTGCCTCAGGCACGGGGGTCTGCATGCGGCCTCTCACTCGAGGCTCACCCTCAGGAGGGAGGGCTCAGGGCCATATACCCGCCGTACAGAAGGTGTGGGGGGCTTGGCGAGCGGAAGCAGCCCCAGGAAGGTCACAGGTTGGTGACCGTCCCTTGGAGCCCTGCTGCCCCTCCAGCCAGACTTGGTCCCCAGGGTGCCGGGCGCCCAGGCGCCAGGCTCCCTGGTTCTGCCCGGCTCGCAGGGGAGCTGTGGGCTGGCCTCAGCCTCAGTTTCCCTGCCTGGGGCCAGCAGCGCTCTTGCTGCCTCTTCTGACTGGCCCTGCTGGGCACCCTGCTCCCTTTCTCGTTTGACCTCTCGATGTAGCTAAGTCGCACGTCCTGCCTCCTTCCACTAGTCCTGGTGTGTGTGTACGCGTGAGTGAGCGAGACTGTGGACGTGCGTGTGTGACTAAGCTGAAGGCAGGAGCTCAGAGCCTCGCCTGGGACCCCCGCTGACCAGCGGCTGGCTGCGCTGGGCACCAGCTCAGGGACAGGGGTGAACACAGGTTCAGGGCCCAGGGCTCAGCCCTGGCTGGAGGAGGGTGGCTGCCTGGCCCTCGGGTTCCACCCTCCATCTCCCTCCAGCTGCACCCCGCTCCCTGCTGAGCCTGACCTGGGGACCTGGCTTGTGTCACCCACCTCCCTCACCTCGGTCTACCTGAGCCCCTTCCCACAGCCAGGCTCATCCAGGCTCCGGGTCCTGACCTTTCCCTCTGGGCCAGACACCTGCCTGCATGAAAGAGTGGGCAGTGAGGTCCTGCTCCTCCCCAGGCACCGCCTCCAGGAAGCCTTCATCCCTGCTCCGAGCCAACTAGCTTTCCCTGGGCTCCGACTCTGATCAAAGCCCTGAGCAGTGGTGTCCCCAGAGGCTATCAGACCTGTGCCCCATCGGGGGCTCCCTCCCAACTTGTGACAAAACAGGTGCTGGTGGAAGAGGGGCAAGCTGTGGGGACGGGGGTGGTGGGAAGGTCAGTGAGGTCTGGACAAGCCTCTGCCTGATAGAACTGTACAGGATGGCCCCGGGTGCAGAGTGGCAGGCGGCACGGCCC
>SJXQ01003666.1:364740-392805 GCA_006408695.1 Aepyceros melampus | reverse complement strand
GGGCAGCACGGCTGGCCAGTCCAGAGCCGCCCTGCGCTCTCCCAACAGCGGCTCCGGGGCAGAGCAGGACGCTGTGGCCAGTGGTGTGGCTGACCCCCGGGGGCTGCCTGGGCCTGGGCTCGAGGTCCCCAGGCTGCCCTTCAGAGCGGGGCAGGCACTGACCCCGCTTAGGTCCACACACTGCCTGCCCCTTGGCTCTGAGGGCACAGCCTGCCGACCCATGGATGCTCTGAATCCGGGGTTTGGGGGATGGGTGGACCTGGCTTTGCTAGTGAGCTGCACGTGGAGCTCAGCAGCTGGAGTCCCCTTGTCAGTGACAAAGGCAGGAGGTGATGGGCCTGGCCGTCCCCACGCAGGTCCCCCCCCCAAAACCCAGCAAGGCTGCACTGGCCCTGCTGCCTCACTGCGCACGGCACAAGGTCAAGGTCAAGTTCATCCTAGAGCAGCAGGTCTGCTTGGGTACCTTCTATCGGAACCTGGGAGCTAGGGAGATGGCCACGGTGTCCCCTGCCCACCCCCCACTCTAGCTGCCGCTTGCTCCAGCCAAACGCTGCCAGCTCCCTCAATAAAATTTTATGGAGTTCCAGGGTCCTTGAGAGGATCTCAGAGGACAGCTCTCCACACTCCTGGAAGCGTGGCTCCTGCTCCCCGCCCGGCCGCCTGGGACATCAGTGGTTGGCAGGCATGGGAGTGGCGCCCTGCCCCACCGTCACCCTGCGCTCGCCGGCTTGGAGCCGTTAAGTGATCACACTGGGTTCTGACGACTGTCTTGACAGCACGGTCACATTATTGCCCCAAAGAGCTGGAGCCTTCCCAACTCTTCCCGAGCATAATTTCCCCTGCAGGATTGTTCCACTTCAAAGGGCCACTCGAAACGGCAGCTGACCGTCTTGCCCGCCTGTGGACGAGAGGAGCGGCTGGGCAGCTGCGTCTGGGGCCCCTGCGCTGGTTGGCCTTTCAGTCTGGGGCCACAGGAACGTGGCAGCAAGTCAGACACCAGAGGTTGCCCCAGTGTGGGCAGGAGGCGGACGGGGTCAGCGGATGCCATGAGCCTGGCAGGGCCGCCCTCAGAGGCAGGGTGAGGCCACGTGGAAGGGCAGGTGACGAGGAGGGGACGCAGAAGACGCCTGCTCCTAAGACACACAGGTGAGGCCCACCCGTTCATACATTTAACAAATGAGCCTTGCTCTTATTCAGTTGTCAAATCGTGTCCGACTCTGCGACCCCACGGACTGCAGCACTCCAGGCCTCCCTGTCCTTCACCATCTCCCGGAGTTTGCTCAAACTCACGTCCATCGAGTCGGTGATGCCACCCAACCCTCTCACCCTCTGTCAATCCCTTCTCTTCCTGCCTTCAATTTTCCCCACCATCAGGGTCTTTTCCATTGAGTTGGCTCTTTACATCAGCCTGGTCAAAATATTGGAGCTTCAGCTTTAGCATTGGTCCTTCCAGTGAATATTCAGTGTTGATTTCCTTTAGAATTGACTGGTTTGATCTCCCTGCTGTCCAAGGGATCACCACAATTTGAAAACATCAGTTCTTCAGCACTCAGCCTTCTTTATGGTCCAGCTCTCACATCCGTAGATGACTACTGGGAAAACCATAGCTTTGATTATACGGATCTTTATCAGCAAAATGATGTCTCTGCTTTTAAATACGCTATCTGGGTTTGTCATAGCTTTTCTTCCAAGAAATAAACATCATTTAATTTTGTGGCTTATTAAATGGGACAAAATGTCTCAAAATCATGAGAGCAGCTGGTGGTTGTTCCATCGCTCAGCTGTGTCTGACTCTTTTTGGCCCCGTGGGCTGCAGCAGGCCAGGCCTCCCTGCAGTCTGAGATACGCAGGTCATCCTGGTGCCGGTCTGGCGGGAGTGTGGGCGGTAGGTGTGGTCTGGGCCACAGACCGAGGAAGAGGCTGGGACTGAGCTGCACCCCGAAGGCCTGGCTGGCTCAGCGGCTCCCAGCTGACCTTGCAGGTGAGTGGTCAGGGTGGCCTGCGCAGGTAGGGCCTGGGTCAGCCTCTGCACCTGGGGACGTGTTTAAACTCAGGTAAACCAGGGGACACAGGACGCCACTGGGACCAGCCGTGGTCGGGAGCCTTCCCCAGGCCCACAGGCCCCCGAGGCATTGCTGGCAACTTACTGATGAGGAAGCAGAGTCATGGGCGGGAGGGTTAGACACGCCAGGGCCCTCGTCTCTGGCTCATGCTGCGCCAGCCCACCCACTCCCTCTCTAACCCGGGGAACCTGGCATTGCTTGCCAGCTCCCCTCCAGCCGCCCCATCCTGGGGGGCCTGGGGCAGTTGCAGAGCCCAGCTTCTCATCGCTGCGGTGCCAGTCCATCTCAGGGGCCCGCAGTTGCTTGGGTGGCCTCTGCTGCAGGACAGCACCCCACCCCCCACCCCAGCCACCAGGCTGTGGCTGGTCAGCAGCTGGTACTGCCCAGGTACACTGGGTGCCCACGAGCCTCGGGGCGCAGATGGGGCCTGAGAGTAGCGGGACTGGGGAGGCCGAACCTTCCCCAGCAGCCTGCCCCTCCCCCACTGCATCCGGGCTGCTGGGGGTCCCCCCCACCGAGTATCCCAGCACTGCCCGTGTTCCTCTCGGCACTGACCGTGTCCCCCTGGCAAAGACGGTGTTCTTCTCGGCACTGACCGTGTGCCCCGGCACTGCCCGTGTCCTCACCGTGAGGGATTCCCACTTCCTCACTCTGGCACACGCTCTCCTGATGGTGTCCTCGCTGCCCGCTCCTGGGCTGGTTCTCAGGGCCCAGCACCAAGGCCAGCTGTCGCGACAGCCCACAGGCTGCTCTGCAGACTCTCCCAGGCTGTGCAACCTGTGCACCGTGCCAGGGACCTCTGCCCGTGATCTGAGGCTGCTGGGCCCGATGTGAGTAAGTATAGTTTTCGTTTTCAAGAGCCTTGCCTCTCTGTAACCCCTTCAGAACACTGAAAGCAGAACACTGAAACTCCTTCCCTGTATTTCTGTGTCAATACTCCGGCTCCCCCAAGACAGGGGACGCTCCTGGTCAAATTGAGGAATATGTGCGCAAGAAGCTGCCAGAGGCCCTTGTTCCAGGAACCATGATTCTCCATCCCTGAGGCTCTTTCTAGACATGGAGCCCATCCTCTGCACGGCCAGGCGTCCCTGCAGATCTGGCCCCGTGACACTGCCGACCTCCCCTGGTGGGAGCGAGGCCTTCCTGGGCCGAGAGTGGCCGGTGCTCACCCGCCCTCCCCTTGTTCTGGATGCAGAATCAGCAGTCCTGGGTTTGGGGGCCGCTGGGCCCAAATGCTGGGCTGCTTGGGCAGTAGACGGAGGAGTGGAAGCTGAGCGGCTCAGAGCTAAACACAGCCTAGAGGTCTGGGAGCAGACGGGGGACCAGGAGCCGGGGCTGCGAGAGGTGGGCAGGGAGCGACCCCTGTGCCCGGGAGGGCGCTGGCCCTTGGTCTGGGGGTGCCAGGCTCTGGCCTCCCCAGGCAGGTCAGAGAGGTGCCTTCAAGCTGCACTGCCCGGATGCACCTTAAATATGGCCTCCCCAGCCCCTCATCAGCCTCCCGAGTGAGATCTCTGAGAGGTGGTGTTTTCAAGGCCTCGCAGGGTCTCCATCCCTGAGAGACGCGGGGCCCTGGGGTGCACGGCCGTGCACGTGTGTGTGCTGTCACGCCCGACGCTGTGACCCCACGGACTGTGGCCACCAGGCTCCTCTGTCCACGGGGCTCCCCAGGCAAGAAACGAATGCATGGCCGTTTCCTCCTCCAGGGGCTCTTCCTGACCCAGAGGCTGAACCCAAGTCTCTTGCCTCCTGCACCGGCAGGTGGGTTCTTCACCACTGAGCCCCTGGGGAGGCCTGGCGGAGGTGAGCTTCCACAGTCTCACGTCCTCTCATCTCCGCGGACAATGAGGGGTGGGTACGAGGCTCACCTCCTTTTCACAGATGAAGAGTCTGAGGGTCAGAGGGGGATGGGTTGACTGATAAGCAGAGGCGAGATGTGGGCCAGGGCTTCCGTGTCTGGGCCTGTGAGCCTCTCTTTTCAGCATGGCGCCTCCGAGAGACGGTGCCCCACCCCCAGACCACATTCTTCCCACCAGCTGCTGGCTCAGCCAACTGTTGTGGAAAGTCATCCACTGTGCCTGTTAGAGAAAACGAGCGATGGGGTACAATTTCCCTCCTGATGCAACTGATTCACATTTACTTTTAAATGTGACTTGACTAACATTTATTTAGTCTGATTAGAAAAGCATTACGTTACTGAAGAAATTTGGAAATTCTGGCTGAGGATCAAGAAAACTCACAATTAAACCTGTCACTCAGAAAGACCCCAATTTGATGCATTTCCTTCTGTGTTTTTATTTGTTTGCTTGCGTGACTAACTAACTCTGTCACTCTTTCTGCATTTATTAGTTGGCTTTCCATTGTGAGGCATTCATCTATTCGTTTTCATTTGTATTCATTGGACTTGTAAATGCTTATTTTACTCAGCTCCTGTCTGTTTATTTGGATGCTTGCCTTGTACCCAGTTGGGAGCCACTTTGAGCTACCTCCAGCGCCCCCTCTTTCTTAGAGCGCTTCCTTACTTTCCGGCTAATTTTCACCCTCCCTGGAAATAGCCATACAGGGTGTCCTGGCTTCTTTCAGGAGGGTGGTAATTAGAAGCCAAGGTGTGGATCCTGAGTGTGCTCAGCACTGTTGGGAAGCCACTGCTCCGAGGCCCTCTCTGCAGACAGGGCCAGTTCGCGAGCTTTCCCACGTGGGCGTACAGAGCACAAGCCTATACCTGTACACGTCCTGGAGGGTTCACAGCTGGGACTTCACCCCAGTGCCACACTGCAGGAGTCCTTCTTTGTACTGTAACTTTCCTGAACTATAGCTTGCACTCCAGAGGTGAGTAACTTGGCTCACACAATCTCCAATATATTTATCCTTTTTCTCAAGCCTAGAATAGTCAGGAAACACTTTCATAAATGAAACTGGGGGGGGGGGAACCTCCTAACTGGAGATCAACATTTGTTTTCAGGATGTGTGTGTGTGAGAATAGAGAAGGAGGAGGAGGGAGAAGAGGGGAGAGGTGGGTCAGGAAGAAGAGATAGAAGGGGAAGGAAACAGGAGAGAAGAGAATTTACATCCAGCACAGGGTAGGTCTTAAAGCAGGTCTGATGAGTTCTGATGAACATACATACCCATGTGGTCCCCACATCCATCAAGACACGAGACATTTCCATCATCCCCAGGCACCCTCCTGTGCTCCCCCCAGTGAGCTCTAACTCTTAGGCAATTACTATTCGATTGCTGCCATCCTGGCTTAGTGTTGTCCATTCTCGAACACGACTTAAAGGGAAGGGTGCAACATGCTCTGGGCTTAAAGAATCCACCGTGCAATGCAGGAGCTACAAGAGGTTGGTTTTTAATCCCTGGGTTGGAAAGATCCCCTGAAGGAGGAAATGGCAACCCACTCCAGTATTCTTGCCTGGAAAATCCCACAGGCTACAGTCCTCGGGGTCGGGAAGAGTCCGAGTGAGCATACAGCGGGCTGCTCTGTCTCTAGGTCCTGTGTGTTGACAAGATGAGGCCGAGACACACCCATGTTGCTGCAGGAGCCACTGGCTGATTCACTTCCACTGCTGAGCACAGTTCCATTGTATGCAAATATCACTGTTTGTTTATCCCTTCTGCTGGAGGACACCTGGAATGTTTCCAGGATTTGGCTGTGATGAGTAAGGTTGCCGTCAACATTCAAACACAAGTCTGTTTGTGAGGTGTGCTTTCACTTCTCTTGAGTAAGGAGAAATTGCTAGGTGGGAACCGGCTGAATCAGAGGGTAGGTCCACGTTTAAGCATATAAGAAATTACCAAACTGTCCCCATTTTTCCCTCCCACAAGCAGCATGGCGCTTTCTGGTTGTTCCTTATCTTCAACAACACTTTGTATTATCAGTCTTTCTCTTTCCAGCTATCCTAGTGGACGTGAAGTTTTATCTCGTATCTTTGTGATTTATGTTTGATGGCCGCTGGTGTCGGGCACCTCTTCCCGTAGTCTATGGCCATTTGCCTTTTCTGTTTGCTAACATGTCTGTTACGGTGTTTTGCTTATTTGGTTGTTCTCAGTCTATTTATTAATGATTTGTGGGACTTCTTCATATATTCTGGATATGAGTAAGTCTCCTGACAGATGGTGAATTGCAAATACTTTACTGTAGTGTGCACCTTGCTTTTGCTGGATTCTTAATTACATATTTTGAAGACCAGAAGTTTTTATTTTTGCTGAAGTCAAATTTAACCTTTTTTTTTTCATTTAGGCTTAGTCATTTCATTTAAGGTTAGTCTCTTTAAGGAAGCTCTGCCTCTCCAAGGCCATAAAAGCATTCTCATGTTTCCTGCTGCAAGTTCTACACTTTTAGCTCCTAAGTTTACATACACATTTAATCCATCTCAGAATAATCTCTGTAAGTAATGCAGCCAAGGGACGGAGGCTCACTTTTCCCCGTTTATTTATCCAATTGGTTCAGGATCGTTTGTTGATAATACTTTCCTTTTCACATTGAATTGCTGAGATGTGCTATTCAAAAATCGGTTGATCGTGTAAATATGGTTCTATATCAGGACTTCCAATTTTGTCCCATTGAATGATTTCCCTCTGCTTATACCCAAACACATTATAGTCAGTTATTGCAGCTTTATAGACATTTGGAAATCAGTGTATTTCTCCAACTTCATTCTTCTCTTTCAGAATTTCTTTTCCTATTCTTGGTTCTTTGGGGTGTTCACTTGATCAGTCACATCCAGTTGTTTGTGACCCCATGGATTGTAGCCCCCTAGACTCCTCTGTCAATGGAATTTTCCAGGCAAGAATGCTGAAGGGGGCTGCCATTTCCTACTCCAGGGGTTGGTTCTTTGTACTTCCAAATAAATTGTAAAATTAACTTGACAATTTATACATAAATTCTTCTGGGATGGCATTGTGTCTGTAGTTCAGTCTGGGTAGGACTGACCTCCTAACAACGTTGAGCCTTCCAGTCGATGGTCTCATTATAGCTTCCTATTTATTTAGGTTGTCTTTATGTTCTGTTACAGATTTTTTAAAAATAAAAATAGCACTATTTTTCAGTTTATGCTGTAGAGGTCTTGTATAACTTTCAGTGAACCCCTAACCTATCTAAATTTTAATATTATAAATGAAACTTCTATTTAAATGTTTTTTCCTATTGTAAGTTGAAAATATACATGATAATAAATTAATTTTGTGTGTATTGACATAGAATTCTGCATCTTACAAAGTTTACTGGTTAGTTCTAATAACTGTTTCTCAAATTCTTTATAGTTTTCTATGTGAACATTTATTGTTTGTGGTTAAATGGCATTAAATCAAACCGTATGGCTTTTCTTTCTTTTCTAAGTTGTTCATGAGATCCTTTTATCTGCTGTATCCTTAATAATGTCCCTTTCATATTTCCTAATTTTCATCATTTGCTTCTCTCTGTTTTCTTCCTCTGGGAAGGGATTTACCCATTTCATTTATCTTTTCAAAAGAAAAAACGTTTGAGTTTGTTTATTGTCTCTATTGGTTTTAAGATTTCATTTTTTCCTACTTGTATCTTTGTTAATTTCTTCTTTCTATGAGTTTAAGTTGTTCTTATTTTCCAGCTTTTTAAGGTGGAAATTTATTGGCAAAATCTTTCTACAAAGAGTCTGAGAAGTTCTTTTGTCCTAACACCGAGTATGTGTTTCAGCTGCTCTGAACCATGACGCTGTGGGATTCTCTAAGGGGAGAGGCTGTATAAACATGACCTTCCCCCAGGTAGTTCTCTTCAAAGGTCAAGCCTCTCCGCTTTCCGATTATTTCTGTTTATCCTCAGATGTCTTCATATAGCTGCATTTTATATTTTCTCTAAACTTGTATTTGTCATCTGTAGGAAGATAAGTCTGAGACAAGTTGCTTCTGATATCTTTCGATGTATGTGTCATTCAACCTGACGTCCCTGGTGGCTCAAATGGTAAAGCGTCTGTCTGCGATGCAGGAGACCCAGCCTGGCAGATAGAAGCAGAAACACTTTAACCTTGCACTTCTTCGGCTAAGTGTGGTTGGACACTTTTTCATGGCTTTTAGTGGTCTGTAGTTCTGAAGAGCACTGGAGTGGTTGCCATTGCCTTCTCCGTCTAAAGAACTGTGTACGGATATTTGTAACACCGTACAGGAGGCAGCGACGAAAATCATCCCAAGAAAAGGAAATGCAAGAAGGCACAGTGGCGGCTTCACAAATAGCCGGGAAAAGAAGAGAAGCAAAGGGCAAGGGAGAAAGGGAAAGATACTCACCTGAACGCAAAGTTCCAGAGACTATCAGGGACAGATAAGAAGGCCTTCTTAAGTGAATAATGCAAATAAATGGAGGAAAACAATAGAATGGGAAAGACTAGAGATCTCCTCAAGAAAACTGGAGATATCAAGGGAATATTTCATGTAAGAATGGGCACAATAAAGGACAGAAATGGTAAGGACCTGACAGAAGCAGAAGAGATTCAGGAGAGGTGGCAAGGATACACAGAACATCTGCGTAAAAAACTGTCTTAATGACCCAAACAATCATGATGGTGTGGTCACTTACCTAGAGCCAGACATCCTTGAGTGTAAAGTCAAGTGGGCCTTAGGAAGAAATTGTTACTAACAAAGCTGGTGGAAGTGACAGCATTCTAGCCGAGCTATTTAAAATTCTAAAAGATGATGCTGTCAAAGTGCTGCAGCCAATTTGCCAGCAGATTTGGGAAACTCAGCAGTGGCCACAGGACTGGAAAAGACCAGGTTTCATTCCAATCTCAAAGAAGAGTAATGTCAAAGAGTGTTCAAAATAGTGTATAATTGTGCTCAATACACATGCTAGCAAAGCTATGCTCAAAATTCTTTAAGTTAGGCTCAGAATTCTTCAAGCTGAATGTGAACTGGGAACTTTCAGATGTACAAATTGGGTTTGGAAAAGGAAGAGGAACCAATATCAAATGATCAATTTGTTGATCAAATTGCCATCATCCATTGGATCATAGAGAAAGCAAGATAATCCGAGAAAAACATCTACTTCTGCTTCTTTGACTATGCTAAAGACTTTGTGTGAATCACAACAAACTGGAAAATTCTTCAAGAGAAGGGAATACCAGACCACCTTACCTGTCTGCTGAGAAACCTGTATGCAGGTCAAGAAGCAACAGTTAGAAATGGATGTGGAACAATGGACATTTGAACAATGATCAAATTGGGAAAGGACTGCAAGACTGTATTGTCACCCTGTTTGTTTAATTTCTATGCAGGGAGCATCATGCAAAATGCCAGGCTGGATGAATCACAAGCTGGAATCAAGATTGCCGAGAGAAACCAACAACCTCAGATAAGCAGGTTGTTGCTGTCCAGGCCCTAAGTCACATCCGACACTTTGGGACCCCGTGGACTGCAGCACACCGGGCTTCCCTGTCCTGCACTCTCCCGGACTTCACTCAGACTCATGTCCATCAAGTCGGTGATGCCATCCAATAGTCTCATTCTCTGTCACCCCCTTCTCCTCCTGCACTCAATCTTTCCCAGGATCAAGGTCGAATTTTCTCTTTGATTCAAGTGGCCACTAAAGTACTGGGGCGTCAACTTCACCATCAGCCCTTCCAATGAATATTCAGAGTTGATTTCCTTTAGAATTGACTGGTTTTATCTCCTTGCAGTTCAAGGGACTCTCGCGTCTTCTCCAGCACCACAATTTGAAAGCATCCGTTCTTCGGTGCTCAGCCTTCTTTATGGTCCAGTTCTCACATCTGTACATGACGACTGGGAAACCACAGCTTTGACTGGACGGAGCTTTGCTGGCAAAGTGATCCTTCTGCTTTCGAACACACGGTCTAGGTTTATCATTCTATGGCAGAAGTGAAGAGGGACTAAAGAGCCTCTTGAGAATGAAAGAGGAGAGTGAAAAACTGGCTTAAAACGCAACATTCAAAAACCTAAGCTCATGGCATCCGGTCCCATCACTTCAGGCAAATAGATGGAGAGAAAGTGGAAGCAGTGACAGACTTTATTTTTCTTTGGCTCCAGTATCATTGCAGATGGTGACTGCAGCCATGAAATTAAAATACACTTGCTCCTTGGAAGGAAAGCTATGAGAAACCTGGACAGTTATTAAAAAATAAAGACATCACTTGGCTGACAAAGGTTCATATAGTCAAAGCTATGGTTTCTCCAGTAGTCATGTATGGATGTGAGAGTCAAACCATAAAGAAGGCTGAGTGAATGATTCACTGTCATGAATTGATATTTTTGAACTATGTTGCTGGAGAAGACTCTTAAGAGTCCCTTAGACAGCAAGGAGTTCAAACTGGTCAATCCTAAAGAAAATCCACCCTGAATATTCATTGGAAGGACTGATGCTGAAACTGAAGCTCCAATACTTTGATCACCTGATGGGAAGAGCCAACTCATTGGAAAAGACTCTAATGCTGGAAAGGATTAAAGCCAAAAGGAAAAGAGGGTGGCAGAGAATGAGATGGTTAGATAGCATCACCGACTTAATGGACATGAGTTTGAGCAAATTCCAGAAGATAGTGAAGGACAGGGAATCTTGGCCTGCTGCAGCCCATGGGGTGACAAAGAGTAGAACATAACTCAGTGACTGAGCAATAAGTCCTTTATTATGAGTTGTCATTTGCCAGTTTTATATTTGAGATGATAGGGTCTTGTTGAGGACTTTTAATAGATCTTTCTCTGTGCACGGTATTTGTTGTGAATATTTTCACAAAGTCATTTTCTTTTTAATTTTATTATGTTTTAATACACATAATTATTAAATAGCTGCTGCTGCTAAGTCACTTCAGTCGTTTCTGACTCTGTGTGACCCCACAGAAGGCAACCCATCAGTCTCCTCCGTCCCTGAGATTCTCCAGACAAGAACACTGGAGTGGGTTGCCATTTCCTTCTCAATGCATGCATGCGTGCTAAGTCGCTTCAGCCGTGTTCGACTCTGTACAACCCCATGGACAGCAACCAGGCTCCTCTGTCCACGGGATTCTCTAGGGAAGAATACCAGAGTGGGTTGCCACATCCTTCTCCATTAAGTAGCTACATCAGTTCAGTTCAGTTTAGTTGTTCAGTCATGTCCAACTCTGTGGCCCCATGGACTGCAGCACGCCAGGCCTCCCTGTCCGTCACCAACTTCCGGACTTTACTCAAACTCATGTCCATCGAGTCCGTGATGCCATCCAGCCATCTCATCCTCTGTCATCCCCTTCTCCTCCCACCTTCAATCTTCCCCAGCATCGGGTCTTTTCCAGTGAGTCAGCTCTTCATGTCAGGTGGCCAGAGTATTGGAGTTTCAGCTTCAGCACCAGTCCTTCCAGTGACTATTCAGGACTGATTTCCTTTCGGATGGACTGGTTGGATCTCCTTGCAGTCCAAAGTAGCTACATAGAAAGTGCTTTATGTATTTAAAAGCTTTTGTCATTTACTATTTTTATTGAAATACATTTAAAACTTTTTTGAATGATATTTCAACATTTATGTAGGTAATATTTACAAGCCTATTAATGAATTGTACACTGCTAAATAACTGTATTATGTTAAATTATTCTTCCTCATGGTCAGCTTGATAGATTGTTGATGAAGCATGCAGCTGAATTTTATTTGCTAGTATTTCATTTTTTACTTTATGTGAATTTTTATATTTATTGCAGACTTCCCCAAAGGAACCTCACCCCAAGAGATACCTCCAGGTAGAAATGGTTCTTCAGCTGGACAAATAAGATTGGGAAACACTGAGATCTTATTATTCCTCTTGTTAAAAGTCACAATGCACATTTGCAAGTTAAATATCTTGAAAAGTTCTGCATTTAAAAATTATGTTGACCTTGGTAAACCCAACTGTTCTTTCTCTATATGATATAGTGGCATCTTTCTATGTAATTCCTAAGTAATGAAGTTTGAGAACATATGGCGAGTTATATTTGTCAAAATTACTTGACAAGTCTTCCAAATTTATAAGTTTCTAAAACTGAGTACATAATTTTGGAATTAATCATGCCTTAAATGTTCACAGTATCTCAACAGCAAGACTGCCTAAGTCTGGAGCCCCTTTAGGAATCTTTTCTATTTTTAGCATTTTTTTCAGGGATAGCTATTTGTGTGTATTGCTTAGCTCTTTTAATGTCAACCTTGGTAGTTTATCTGTTTTCATTCAGATTTATTAACATACAACAGTGCAAGCAATTTCTTGTCAATTTTAAACATTGTCTGCTTGTTGGTTTACCGCTCACACAATGCAGAATTTTGTTCAGTGGCTATTTCCACTCCCTCCTCCTTTGCAGTTACTAGATCAGCCAGAGTCTGGTCTGTTCTGTTAAATTTTTCAAAGACTTAGCTCTTTGATTGACTTATCTCCTAGGTCTTAATCTGCTCATCAATTCTCATTTTTCTGTTTTTTTTTAAATTTAATAATTTATGCTATTATCTTCACTGTTTTAATCTTCCTTGCAACTACTTTAAAAAAGTCATTGACTTGAAAGTTTTGATCTTTTTTCCTTTGTTTGATAATGAAAGCATTTAAAGATGTGGCTTCCTCTTTGAGGACAGCTTTGTAGAAACCCATTTGTTGCTGTAATTTCGTTATTTTTCTGATATTCTAGAATTTAAGTAATATTTCCTTTTTCCCTTTTTCCTCAGTTGTTACGATTACAGGTCGGTCGGTCGGTCGGTGAAGTCGCTCAGTCGTGTCAGACTCTTTGCGCAATTACAGGAGTACTTTTTAATCAGCAGTTGGTAGAGATTTCTAATTTAGACCCTTGTTAATAATTTCTAGTTTTAATCCTTCAAAATAAGCTAATGTCATGGTATTAATACAATTTCAACTTTTTGAATATATTGAAAGTATTTGTTTTTTTATTCACCTAGGAAATGTCCCTTTGGAACCTTCCATTGATCATTTGAAGTATTATTTTTAATTACCTGAGTAATCATGATTCCATTGTCATTGTAGTAAAATGCAATAAAACACAATGTCATTATATTAATTGGAGAAGGAAGTGGCAGCCCACCCCAGTATTCTTGCCTGGAGAATCCCACGGACGGGGGAGCCTGGTGGGCTGCCATGTATGGGGATGCACGGAGTCAGACACGACTGAAGCGACTCAGCAGCAGCAGCATTATATAAATATATAGTTTATATATATATATACATATAAACATAAAATACGTCTGACCTCCATCCTCAGTTCTAGTCTCCAAGAAAAAAATCACTAGTGCAATTGGTGTGCCTTACTTATTCTACATTGCTATGTGTTTGCATAGAAATATTGGGTTGGCCAAATAGCTGTTCAGCTGTCCACACCATCATCTGGAAACGCTTGAACGAACTTCTGGCCGACCCAACATACACTCTATAGAGAATGCGCTTTGATCGCTGCGCGTTTAGCAGTTGCTCGTATTGTCTTGTAGGCTGGCTTTTCACTCCCAATATGCTTTGTGCATGTGCCTCACGCCAGCTCATTTAAGTCCGCTCTATTCATTCTAGCTTCTGTCATAATATTAATAGTCAGTAATCTATTTACACCTTCTCCTCGTCCGTGGACCTTCAGGCTGTGCCCATTTTCCCTCTGCTGTAGAAAAAACCGCAGCGAGCATCTTCATATGTGAGTCCACGTGGTCACATGCTAGGCTTCCCTGGTAAACGTCTCTGCAGCACGCCAGTCACACGGGAAAGGCCGGAGTCATACGCGCCGACCCAACTCCAGATAAGGACGCGGCCAGGCCCTCACGCCCAGAAACCTCTCTGTGCCTCTTCCACTTCATCTCACCCCAACCAAGCCTGCCTGGCTGCCTGCTTGACTTCTCATAGCAGGTATTCGTCTCCTTAGCCTGTTTCACACTGTACATACTGGGCTCATTCAAAACGCACTGGTCTTGATCTGACTCCTTTCATGCCCTGCTCTGCTTGAGAGATCCACACGTGTTTCTGTGTCCATGGAGTTTGTGAATCTCACTGATACACAGCCCAGCCATTGTGCATCAGAACTGTGGTGCTGGAGAAGACTCTTGAGAGCCCCTTGGACTGCAAGGAGATCCAACCAGTCCATCCGAAATGAAATCAGTCCTGAATAGTCACTGGAAGGACTGATGCTGAAGCTGAAGCTCCAATACTGTGGCCACCTGATGTGAAGAACTGACTCATTGGAAAAGACCCTGATGCTGGGAAAGATTGAGGGCAGGAGGAGAAAGGGATGACAGCGGATGAGATGGTTGGATGGCATCATCAACTCGATGGGCATGAGTCTGAGTAAACTCTGGGAGCTGGCGATGGACAGGGAGGCCTGGAGTGCTACAGTCCATGGGTTCGTAAGAGTTGGACACGACTGAGTGACTGAAGTGACTGCCTGACTGACTGGGCGAGTGCGCCCAACACCCCCCCCCGCCCCCGCTCTCCTGGGGCTCTTATGAATGCTGCTGCTATAGGCATTCTCTGCTATGTTCTGGCCATGCCGTGCAGCCTGCAGGCTCTTAGTCCCTGACCAGGGATTGAGCTCCCCTTCCCTGCAGTAGAAGCATGGAGTCCTAACCACTGGACTGCCAGGGAAGTCCCTGCTATGTTCATCCCTAATCATGCCTTTTGGAAAAATATTTACCCATTTCTGTTGACCTATAGCTAGGAGTGAAAACATGGTATCAAGCATTAGAAGTTTCGTCAGATATTTCCTCAAAGTTTCTTGCCAACTTCCAAGCTAAACAGAGTGTATGAGGGTTCCAGTTGCTCCACAGCCTCATCAAAAGGTTGAATTTTTCAGCTTTCTGTTTTAGCCATTCTGGCGGGCATAGTACTATCTATGTTGGTTTTAACATGCATTTCTGTACCCAGCAAGGGCACTGAGCATGTCTTCACGTATTTATTAGCCATTTGGATATCCTCTTTTTCAGACATCTAAACTGTCAACAAGAATAATCAATACACAGTCTATAATAGAAGAAAAGAGCTGCATTTGAGCCAAACTGAGGCCTATAGACCAGAAGCCAACTCCCTAGATCACTGAGAAACTGCTCTGGAGAAGCATAAGCCAGAATGACTTCCCTGTGCTTCATTATGTAAACATTTTTTAATTACTTCCTCCTTTCAATCATAAATCTTTCAATAGAAAAGCATTGAAATATATTGATCAAAAGCATTGATCAAAATATTTGTCCCTTACTTGATTAAACTTAACAGTTCTGCAGAGCAAAGGAAACCGCAAACAAAGTGAAAAGACAGCCTACAGAACGGGAGAATATATTTGCAAATGAAGAGACCAGCAAGGGCTTAATCTCCAAAATATACAACCAGTGCATAGGGGTCAATGTAAAAAGAAAAACAGACCAGTCAACAAAAGAAACATGTCTAGAGGCGCATGAAAAATGCCCAGCATCGCAGATCATTACAGAAAATGCAGCTCAAAAGTACAGTGAAGCATCACCTCCTGTTGGTCAGAGTGGCCATCATCAAAAAGTCTTTAAATAGCAATTGCTGGAGAAGGTATAGAGAAAAGAGAACTCTCCTGCGCTGTTGGTGGGAAGGTAAATTGATGCAATCATTATGGAAAACAGTGGCAGGACCTTAAAAACTAAAAAAAGAGAACTACAGTATGGTCCAGCAGCCCCATTCCTGGACACACATTTAGAAAAAAATGAAAACTCTGATTCATAAACCACACACCCCAAAGTTCACCGAAGCTCTATTTATAATAGCCAAGAAAGCAGCCTAATGTCCATCAGCAGATGAATGGATGAGGAAAGCACGGTGCATGTATGTATGATGGAATATCGCTGTTTAGTCACTAAGCCACGCCCTACCCCTTGGGACTCTTTGGACTGTAGCCCACCAGGCTTCTCTGTCCATGGGATTCTTTAGGCAAGAATACTGGAGTGGGTTGCCACGTCCTTCTCCGGGGGATCCTCCCAACTCAGGGATCAAATCTGTGTCTCCTGTTTGGCAGGTGAATTCTTTACTACTGAGCCACCTTGGAAGCCAGGATGGAATAATGTCATTTGTATCAACTTGGGCAAAACCAATACAATATTGTAAAGTAAAAAAATAATAATAATAAAATAAAAATAAATAAACAAATATTATCATACTAAGTGAAGTTAGAGAAAGACGAATATCGTGTGATTTTACTTATATGTGGAATCTAAACAAAGATGCTAGTAAACATACTTGTGGAGCAGAAATAGACTCACAGACGCAGAAAATAAACCACCAAAGGGGAAAATGGCGGCGGCTGCTGCTGCTGAGCCGCTTCAGTCGTGTCCGACTCTGTGCAACCCTGTAGACGGCAGCCCACCAGGCTCCCCTGTCCTTGGGATTCTCCAGGCAAGAACACTGGAGTGGGTTGCCATTTCCTTCTCCAATGCATAAAGTGAAAAGTCAAAGTGAAGTCGCTCAGTCGTGTCTGACCCTCAGTGACCCCATGGACTGCAGCCCAACAGGCTCCTCCATCCCTGGGATTCTCCAGGCAAGAGTACTGGAGTGGGGTGCCATCGCCTTCTCCAGGGGAAAGTGGAGAGGGGTATAAATTAGGAGTCTGGGATTAACAGGTGCTCACTATGGGCGTCCCAGGTGGCGCGAGTGGGAAAGAACCGCCTGCCACGGAGGAGATATGGGTCTGATCCCTGGGTTGGGAAGATCCTCCGAAGGAGGGCATGGCAACCCACTCCACTATTCTTGCCTGGAGAACTCCAGAGACAGAGGGTTCTGGTGGGCTAGTTACTCTCCAAAGGGTTGCAAAGAGTCGGACACGACCGAAGACACTTCGCACACGTGCACTGCTAGACATAAAGCAGAGGAACAGCGAAGACCTGCTGTGCGGCGCAGAGAGCCACGGTCAGTGTTTCACAGTACCCTAGAATGGAAAGGGTGCATGCGTGTATTACACGTGAAATGCAATATTCATATGATGAACACTGTAAGGATAATACAAGAAACACAAGTAGGGCTGTACGTCAATTATGTGTATATATATAATCTGAATCACTTTGCTATGAGCCTGATATTAACACGGCATTGTAAATAAGCTGCACTTCAGTGCAGAAACTTCTGTTCCTGGATTCTGGGGTGATGGCTACCCCAGATGGGTCTTTCATGTCCCTCGGTACTGGGTATGCTCCTTTTTTTTTTTTTTTTTTTGAGCGAATATACTAGACAAAAACAGAGGTATATGCTGATAAAGAAGCATTTTAGAGGTTCTGCATATTACCAGTGATAACAAATTGTTGCACAAGCATTTTGCACGGGCTGTTAACAGCAGGGATGCATGCCATGAGCAGCTGGATGGGTAAGGAAAGAAGGAAGTATATATTGTGAAAATAATAATCGTCTGTAAAGAGCAGAGTAGAAAGAAAATTGTCTATTCCTGAGAGAAGCCCACGAAACATAATTTAGGGTCAGTTTTGGTTTTCCACCTTAATATTTTGCCTTTTGGGAAGTTCTTTCTAGGGGCGTCTGCACCTCTCCAGAGGTAAATGAGTATTCTGAGCAGCAGCGCAAACGCTTCCCGGTTTAGCTGGGAGACGGCCCAAGGCGGCCCTGTTATCTGACGTGGCCGGGCCGAGAAACGGGGGTGCACGCGGCGCTGCAATGCCGTTTGCAGTCTTTCCGGTTACTGGGCCCGTGGTGGCTGATGCGACAGATTTCTGAGCAAACCTCTGCTTACATACATTCCCGCATGAGGAACTAAGTTCCCAAAAGATTTAGGTCTCAGCTGTCCTGCTATCTTGCTAGCATGGATCTCTTAGCTCTGCAATGAGGACAGGAAGAGGCTCGTCCGTTTCCCCATGTGTGCACAGCGGGGCAATATTTGTCAGCTGTTGAGACGTTTCTGCGCCATCCCTGCGAAGCCGGGTCGGTTCCAATATCACATGTGAGGACAGAACCTAGGGAGCACGGGCGATCCCCGCCAGGGTTCTCCCGTTGACGGCCTCATGAACTGAGGGTTGGGTCAACACAATTTTATTAAACTATGGATCATTTCTCTTGTAGGCTTTCCAAAAGTCAACTAGACTCTTGACATAAGGGAGTTGTTGACACAATTTCCTTGCGTTTTTCTCATTGAGACATTTTTCAGTTAAGTAAGGAGTAAAGCGAGGGTGTCCAATATGTCCAGTCCCTGAGGATGCTATCAGACAGGGGCGGGCATGTTAGTATGTAGGAGAATCTGAACCGGAAAGGTTAGGTCAGAGGGCAGGTGGTCTGGGTGAGTGGTCATGTGAGGAGAATCCGAACGGTCATGGATGGGTATTGTGAGCTTTATGACAACTTCTGTTACCAACTCTTTGCAACCCCATGACTGTAGCCTGCCAGGCTCCTCTGTCCTTGGAATTTCCCAGGCAAGAATACAGGAGTGGGTTGCCATTTCCTTCTCCAAGGGGCCTTTCCAACCCAGGAATCAAATCCGCGTCTCCGCATTGACAGGTGGGTTCTTTACCCCTGAGCCACCAGGAAAGCCCCATAACAGCTTTACTAGAGAATTTCCTTTCCCTCCTGAATTTTGGGGGTGGAAGTATAGTTAGCAGGAAAACAATACCTTTCAGTTAGGATAGGAAGACGAGCACGTGATAAACAGCTCAGCTGAGCTAGTGGGATGGGGATGGCTCACAGGCCTGGCCCAGCTTCCTGGGTCGTCCGCCGACCACCGTCGCCACCTTCTTCTCGTCCTGGCTTGACAGTTGCTTTAAGGTGAGTTGGAGGTTGGCAGTCTCTCTATAGACGAGTTCCACGCACGGGCCCCTTTTCAGTGGAAAATATTAATTCAAGAGTCAGTTCTCTTCAGTGTCACTGTGTTATAAGTGCCTGATAAGAGTCCTTCCAGGTCAGACCGAGAGTCTTTAAAATGGTATCTTTGGCAGTATGCACAGTCTCCTGAGGGCAGGTCACAAGGCAGCTCATCTTCCTCCAAAGATAGACTCTGTAATAGCCTCTGAAACAAGCCTAGAATATCCTTTTAATAACTTAATTACACCGTACAATAATGTCAGCTTAGAAACAAAGAGACATCTTGTGTGTAGGTATTAAATACAAAACTCCAGAATATGGAAAACTTTAATATCCATGAAGATATATTATTGAAACTTAATTTTTGTCTTTGAATTATCCTCATTGTTACCAAATACAGTCAAATTTAAGCTAACTGGCTTGCAAAATAAGCCTGATTTGTAATAACTCTGGCATGATCATTCGCATCAAGGTAACTGACCATATTTGTTCTGTTGCTTAGTCGTTAAGTCGTGTCTGACTCTGCAGCTCCAGGGACTGTAGCCCCCCAGCCTCCTCTGTCCCTGGGATTTCCCAGGCAAGAACACTGGAGTGGGTTGCCATTTCCTTCTCCAGGGAACCTTCCCGACCCAGGGACTGAACCTGCGTCTCCTGCTCGGCAGGCGGATTCTTTACAACTGAGCCGCCTGGGGAGCCCTGACTGGCCACCTGGCTCTCTCACACTTGGTTTCACTGGAGCTTTACACGCGGGATCTCAGAGTGGAATTTGCAAGGCGTCTCAAGGTCAGGGGAGCCGTGTCACGAGATTCCTCCCACAACACCAGCAGGTGTAGGCGGATTCCTCTCTTCCTGAGGAACATTTCAAAGTGTCTTGAGGTTCTTATATTCGCCAGGAAGCAGCCTTCCCTACTCACCTGGAAAGGCTGCTGGGAACCCAAGAGCTCCCAAATTCTGGAAGGATCAGGTAGAGAGGAAAGATAAGATACCGGTTTTCAATTCTACTTTGCAAAGGTATAATTTACAGAATTGCTGTAAGTCATGATTAGCTTAAGGGGGAAAGGTTCCCTTATCTGGAAAGCAAAGATTAAAAAAAAAGTCACATTCAGATAAAAAGTCATAAAAATTATAATCGCATTTATCAGTTCATTCAATCCCATGCAATTATTTTCAGTTCCGCTCAAGTCCAGTTTCTCCATTACTTTTGTTGACTCTTCCTGATCACTGAGGAACACAGTCACAGCGATAAGTTCGTGAGGCTTTTGTTAAGATTAGCATGATTTGCGCAATAAAGTCGGTGCCTTGATCACTGGAGATTGTGGAAAGCATAACCCTAAGTGGAAAACACAGTTTCTATCAGCTTATTCGTCTCTGCGGGGGCATTAGCCTTGCAGCAAAGGAAGGCTTTAACCCCCCAAATGAAAAGCAGTGTTTGCCAGGGAGCCAGGAGTAGCCAAGCAGCCGTCTTGCATTTCCCGAAGTCCCAGCGGCTCAACTCACAGCTATCGTTTACCGTCTATTTTCTCTGATTTAGGAGCAGACTGTTCTAAGGACCTCAGGATGGCAGAATCCGACAGTGAGGGGTTGATGTTCTGTAGAAGCAGGACGGGCTTTATCCACATGTGCCATCATCGCTACGGTCAGTTGCCATTGCCTTGGCATGAAAGTCAGCAAGGGCATTTCCCAAATACTCGGTTCAGTTCCTTAATGGGAGCCTCAATTTTGATGATAACATTTATGTCAGAACATGTATGATTTCCAGGAATTTCATATCGTTTCTGGAACACTTATAATACACACTTATACCTACATAACAGAAAGGAAGCTTAATGCTTTTTTAAGCATCAAGAACTTTTGCTTGACCTTGCTTCCCATGTAACATAATATACTAAGCCAGGACAATTAGTTTAATATTTCTAAGATGCTTTAGGACAATATCATTCTGCTTTCCCTTAACAAAATGCATTTCCAGTCTTCAAACTTTATTTTACTAAAAACATACATCTTATTATTTTCCTTGAATACTGGGATGCTTCTCCAATTATTTTGTGAGGATTTAATTATATATATTATAGTTTTTAACTCTTTAGAAACCTTAATCTCTAGCAAAAACCAAGTAGCAAGAGAAATGATTGTCACGCCAGCAGTTCCTGATCAGCAGACTCATGAACATACTTCATAGATTCTAGAAACAAACATTTTCTCGTAGCATAATCTCTTTTCTTGGTGTGGTACAAGACGTGTTCAATAAACCCAAACATTTTTAGATTTTCTCTAATAAGACAAAGCAGGTAAATTTAGACATGCTTAGCAATTAATGTTTCAGCATTTTCATCTCAATTTGGAAATAATCTGGACATTCAGTGAATTCTCATTACTTTATTTAATTTAGCAAAACTCTAATAAAAGTTTTAAGTTACCAAAAATCCAGAGAAGCTATTTTTAGGTAGACATACCATAGGACATAACTGTTTTTAAAGAGTTCACCTAAAAACTTTTATCCCATTTATCTCTGTTCCAATATTTGTGAAAATATCATGATATCAAGAGCTTCCCTGGTGGCTCAGCGGTAAAGAGTCTGCCTGCAACTGCTCACAATAGCTAGGACACGGAAGCAACCTAGATGTCCATCGGCAGATGAATGGATATGAAAGTTGTGGTACATATAACAATGGAATATTACTCAGCTATAAGTAATGTATTTGAGTCAGTTCTAATAAGATGGATGAAACTGGAGCCTATTATACAGAGTGAAGTAATCAGAAAGAGAGACACCAATACAGTATATTAACACGTATATATGGAATTTAGAAAGACGGTAATGACAACTCTATGTGGAAGTCAGCAAAGAGACACAAATGTAAAGAACAGACTTCTGGACTCTGTGGGAGAAGGCGAGGGTGGGATGATTTGAGAGAATAGCACTGAAACATGCTTATTACCATATGTGAAATAGATGACCAGTGCAAGTCTGATGCACGAAGCCGGGCACTCAAAGCCAATACTCTGAGACAACCCAGAGGGATGGGATGGGGAGCGAGGTGGGAGGGGAGTTCAGGATGGGAGACACGTGTACACCCATGGCTGATTCATGTCGCCTTATGGCAAAAACCACCACCATATTGTAAAGTTATTAGCCTCCAATTATTTTTTTAAAAAAAGACTAAACTCCTAGAAGTAGTGAAGGACAGGGAAGCCTGGCATGCTGCAGTCCACGAGGTCTCAAAGAGCGACTGAAAAGCAACAGCAATGTCTTTAAAGACATATTAACAAAGGCAAAGGTAAATTTCTGGAAGGATGCATGTGGGGGTGTAGCAATGTCTACCTCTGTGCAGGCAGGGAGTAAGGACACCTTTCATCACTTTCCGTTATTTATTGTTTATAACTAGGGTGACTTTTTACCTATGTAATTATTTGATAAAATAATATAACAAAAACTGATTTTTAAAGTTAAAGAAAAGAAACGATTTATTGATTAAAAAAAAAAATCTGCCTGTAATGCAAGAGACCCAGGTTTGATCCCTGGGTCAGGAAGATCCCCTGGAGGAGAGCATGGCAACACACTCCAGTATCTTGCTTGGAGAATTCCACGGATGGGGAGCCTGGCGGGCTACAGTCCATAGGGTCACAAAGAGTCAGTCATGACTGAAGCAACCAAGTACACACACTCATCACACCAAGTTAATTTTTTTGTTGACAAATATTATAACAGATAACACAAACTTATTGACTTTTAGGAAAACTAGGTACCAAATAAAAGTATTATATTTAATGTTGATGGATCTAAAGAGATGTTTGTATCGATCAAACCAACAACCTAAACTGGCGTTCATTTTTAAAGACTAATCCTAGATCAGATGACGCTTTAAAAGTTTGACTTGATTTTTTGCTATGTTTATTCAGTCATGACTGAAGCAACCAAGTACACACACTCATCACACCAAGTTAATTTTTTTGTTGACAAATATTATAACAGATAACACAAACTTATTGACTTTTAGGAAAACTAGGTACCAAATAAAAGTATTATATTTAATGTTGATGGATCTAAAGAGATGTTTGTATTGATCAAACCAACAACCTAAACTGGCGTTCATTTTTAAAGACTAATCCTAGATCAGATGACGCTTTAAAAGTTTGACTTGATTTTTTGCTATGTTTAGAAATATTTGATTTGTAAGGGCTTACTTTTAAGTCAAATAAGTAGAGCTCTTTTACTAATTAATTTTGATAACACCGTCCAGGGGTCGACGTATATCACATTTATAACAGACACACAGAGACATACACGGGGAAGGCACTGGCAGCCACTCCAGCACTCTTGCCTGGAGGATCTCAGGGACGGGGGAGCCTGGTGGGCTGCAGTCCATGGGGTCGCTAAGAGTCGGACGTGACTGAGCGACTTCCCTTTCACTTTTCACTTTCATGCATTGGAGAAGGAAATGGCAACCCACTCCAGTGTTCTTGCCTGGAGAATCCCAGGGACGGGGGACCCTGGTGGGCTGCCGTCTATGGGTCACACAGAGTCCCCTGGGTTCCCTGCCCAGGGAATCCCACTCCCCCAGGTTCTCTTCACCTAGAAAATGTACCAGTGCTCCCTTAAGACTTCTGGTCTTAAGATGAAGCTCAGATGCAACTAGTGTGGCATTGCTTAATACAAGGAGACGCAGGTATCAGGAGAAACTCACCAAAGCACTGAAGGGTGCTGTGAAATGGCAGGGGTGCAAGAGGCCAATTTTTGGCACCAAGTGCCAGTCCGAGGTAGACTCGGGTGACCTCAGCTGGGTTTCCCTGATATTCTGCTGGCAGTGCCAAGCAACGTTGATGAGAGTAATCAATAATCTATAACTGGTGTAGAAAAGAGTTTCATTTGAGGCAAACTGAGGACTATAGCCCAGAAGCCAGCTTCCCAGATCACTCTGAGAGGCATGGTTTTCAGCACAGTTTCATGTGCGGTCAGAACAAAGAGTATCACACAAGTCAGAGACACCTTCCTTCAAGGTTTCAGATAAACCAGATCGGCCCGTGCACAGTGGGTCAGCGTGGCCTTGGCACCTGGGAAGGAAGTCTTGTCTTTGCAAGGGGACTAGCATTGGTGTTTCAGAAAGGGAAGCATTTAATCTTTGTCTTTAACAAGGACACTCTTTACTCCTGGTCAATATGCCCTTTTCTTTAATAATTAAAACAGATTTACAAAGTATATTTGATAGGCCAAGAAGCAGACTGTTCTAGTCGGCATAAAATTCAAGTTAACTCGTGTATAAGCCAGAATGACTTCTGATACCTCAATATGTGAAAATTTCTTTAATCAAAGTCTTTTGTTCAGTTTCACACTGGGCCATCTGTCTTTCTCTTAATGATTTCCAGGAGTTTTAATAGAGTCAGGATACAATCCTTTGTCACATATATGTCACAATCAGCATCTCCGATTCTGTGATTTGCCTCTTAATTCTCTTATGGTGTCCTCTGATGAGCAGGAATGTTTTCTGATACCTCAATATGTGAAAATTTCTTTAATCAAAGTCTTTTGTTCAGTTTCACACTGGGCCATCTGTCTTTCTCTTAATGATTTCCAGGAGTTTTAATAGAGTCAGGATACAATCCTTTGTCACATATATGTCACAATCAGCATCTCCGATTCTGTGATTTGCCTCTTAATTCTCTTATGGTGTCCTCTGATGAGCAGGAATGTTTTATTTTAATATGATCCAATTTCTCAATTTTTCAGTGGTTAGTGCTTTTGTATTTTCTATCCAAGAAATATTTCTTTACTCCAAGGTTACCATTCTGTGCTTCTATATTTTTTTCCCAGTCACATTTAGATCTGCCATCCATCTGGAATTGATTTTTTCTTTAATGGTGCAAAGCAAGGATCAAAATGGATTTTTAAAATATAAATAACTACTTGATCTAGCAGCATTTATTGCAAAGGCTGCCGCTTCCCTATTCAGTGAGCTGTGCAGGCGATTGTTTAAGTGGAGGTCTCTTTCTGACTCTCTAGCTTGGTACAATGGTGGATTCATCATTCCTCGTGCTAAATGCATGCTACAGTATGTTCTTTAGCTTTACAACATTGTCATGATATTAGGTAGAGCAAATCCTTCAGGTTAGTTCCTTTTCAAGATTGTTATAACCTTTCAATTTATGGAAAAGAAGAAAACCTTTGGACTTTAATCAGAATTCGTACTGACTCAACATTACTGTGAGAATTGACATAAAAATCTCAGTATCCAGTCTTCCCATCTCTGGATATAGTATTTTTCCATTTGCCTAGGTCTTTGTTAATTTCTCTTAAAAGTATTTTACAATTTTCAGTGTAGAAGTCTCATTCATCTTTCGTTACAGAAGTAACAAGGGCCTTGCTAGGTGTTAGACCTTTTTAGTGCTGTATAGAGTATGGGTTTTGAATTTTCATGTGGACTTCCCAGGTGGTCCAGTGGTTAAGAATCCACCTGCCAATGCAGGGGACACGGGTTTGATTCCTGGCCCAGGATGATTTCATGTGTTGCGAGGCAGCTAAGCCCGTGCACCGCAACTACTGAAGCCTGAGCACCCATACTCCGCAACAGGAGGAGCCGCTGCGGCGAGAGGCCGGCGCACTGCAGGGAGAAGCCGGCGCACCGCAGGGAGAAGCCGGCACTGCAGCTAGAGAGTAGCCCCTGCTTGCCACAACCAGAGAAAGCCCACACAGCAAGGAAGACCCAGCGAGGCCAAAAATAAAATAAATTGTCATTTCCCCAATTTTTTGTTGATATGTGAAAATAAAATTGGTGATCTTGCTAAATTCACTTCTTAATTCTGGGATTTTTCAATGCCTGGGTTTGGAAGATCCCCTGGAGGAGGGAAAGGCTACCCACTCCAGTACGCTGGCCTGGAGGATTCATGGACTGTATAGCCCATGGGGTCGCAAACAGTCGGACACGGCTGAGCAACTTTCACTTCACAGTCAGATTAATTTGACTTTTCTTTGCACTGGTCGTGGGATCTACAAATAATGACCATTTGATTGCTTTCTTTCCTATCTTTCCGCGCATTTTTCTTGCCTGAAGGCATTTGCTGCCAAGTGCAACATGATGTTGAGCAGAGACGGTGATGGTGTTTCTCGCCCCGCGCCCACTCCCCTGCCATTACTCTGTCAGTTTAAGGAAGATCACTCAAATCCACTCCAAACTGCTAGGAGTTGTTTTCATGTGTATTGTTTGATTTTATTAAATCCTCTGCATATTAAGATGATCCCATGATGTCTCTCCTTAATATGAGAGAATTTTAAATACATTAATGGAGTTTGCGTGCCCAGAACAAACCTCACAGGACTCCAATATGTGATCATTGCTGTGTGTCTCTGGATCCAATCTGCCGATAGTTTTCCGTATGTGTTCGTGAAAGAAACTGGTCTCTTATTTTTCTTCTAGAGTCCATGTGAGGTTTTGATAGAAAGTCTACACTAGCTCCCCAAATGAGTTTGGACACCTGTTTTCCTTTTCTACTCCCTAGATTGTTTTGTGCAAGACCAGTGTTATTTCTCCCTTAAATTTCTAAATACCAGTGTAACCATTTAAGATGTGGGTTGTCTAGTGGCTGCCTTTATTTTCTTGGGCTCCAAACTCACTGCAGATGGTGACTGCAGCCATGAAATTAAAAGACGCTGACTCCTTGGAAGGAAAGTTCTGACCAACCCAGACAGCATATTAAAAAGCAGGGACATTACTTTGCCAACAAAAGTCCGTCTAGTCAAGGCTGCGGTTTTTCCAGTGGCCATGTATGGATGTGAGGGTTGGACTGTGAAGAAGGCTGAGCGCAGAAGAATGGATGCTTCTGAGTCTGCCATCGAGAGAGGTGGGTCAAATCCGCCTCTGTGACTTCGGTTTCTCTCGTCCTTTTGTTTGGTCCTTTTCTGCGTTTCATTTGCCGATGCTTCCCTGGGGCGGCACCGTCTTCCCCAGGCTGATGCGGTCAGCGTCGCCTGTGCTCCCTCCGCAGAAACTGTTTGGCGCTCTTCGATGGAAGGCGCGTCTCTTTTAACTGGTGTATACTTGGGTTTCGTCTTTCGCATGGAGTCGGGCGTGGCTAACCTTTCGCTTGATCGTTCGGCCCATTCTACACAACGTAGCTCACGTTTACGTAGCTCACGTTTACGTGACTCACGTTTACGTGACTCACGTTTACGTAGCTCACGTCTATGTAACTCACGTTTACGTGGCTCACGTCTACGTAACTCACGTTTACGTAGCTCACGTCTACGTAACTCACGTCTACGTAACTCACGTTTACGTAGCTCACGTCTACGTACTCACGTTTACGTAGCTGACGTCTACGTAACTCGCTGGCCCTCACGGTTGCCGTCCGCCTTCTCGTTTCCTCTCTCCCGGCTGACTTCTGTTCCGTCTCCCCCTCACCTCTCGTGGAGTGTTCGTCGCATCCTGTTTTCCCTCTAACCCACCAGTTTCGCGTTGTCCGCCTGTTTCTCGCTGCCCGTCCTGCCAGCGTCGACACGCAGCCCACTGACGCAGGATGGCTCAGGATGGCCTGAGGCTGAGCCGATCCCCGACCTGCTCGCTCCTCGGGAGACGTCAGCTCCACCCTGCCCTGCCTTTGCTTCAAGGCTGCATCGCGTTAAATTCGACGTGTCCGTCCCCTGCCGGGGCTCACTGCCACGAGTGCCTGCAAGTGCCGGCCCAAGCTCTACGCTCCTCTCCGCTCTGTGTTCTCCTGATGCTTCCGCAGTTCTGCTGGGCTAGTTTCCTTTCATCTGAGGAACTCACCTTAGAATTCATGGTGGGTTTGGCTGTGCCAAGGGCTTCGCCCTGACCGGGAGGAGGCCCCCCCGGCAGTGGCCGGCGGGCCCAACCCCGGACCACCAGGGAGAGCCCCGTGTTGGGATCTCCTCGGTTCAGGCCTTGTGGCCTTGAGTGCTCTCAGTGTTTCCTTGCCTAAGATGTCTTCATTTTCCGAGTGGATGTTCGGCCATGTAGAATGCTAGACTGCAGTTCTTTTTTTATTTCAGCTCTGCCAAACTGTCATCCCACCGTCTTCTAAGCTCCTTCATTTGTGATGAGGACTCCTCGCTTTTCTCTGCCCGCTTTCCTCCTCTTCTCTCATTTTCTGCGGTTTTGCCTTCATAGATTAAGACGTGGTTTCCTTTGTGTTTATACTGTTTGGGACTTACAGAGCGTCTTTAAATCTGGTTTTTGGTGGTTTTAGAAAGTTCTCGATCATTATTTCTCCAAACGTAGCTTCGTCCCTTTCTCCCTCTCCTGGGGGGCTACAATTTCACTGAATGCCTCAGGCCTCTTTACTTCCCGCCCACCCCGTGGTCTC
>SJXQ01003666.1:320142-337055 GCA_006408695.1 Aepyceros melampus | reverse complement strand
GCCCCCCAGGATAACCTCCTCATCCCAAGATCCTCGATTTGCTCGCCAAGTCCCGTGTTCTAGGGAAGCTCGTGTTCACGGGTTCCGAGGATGCAGAACTGGGAGTCTTTAGGAGCGTCTGCAGCAGTCTGCTGCCGTGAAGCAGTGAACTGCTCTGCCGAGTCCTCCGTCTGAAACAGCAGGACCTTGTGGTCCTTCCCGCCAGCCCCCCAGGTCCTCCACCTGCCTTTTGTCTGCAGGAAAACTTTAGTCAAAGAATAAGTATTCAGCGAAGTGAGAAAATGCAAAAGCAAAGGAAAAGAGTCAGGACAGGATAATAGCTTAGTCATTAAGCAAAGTCAAGGACCTTTAGTTCCTTCTCAAGGGCTACACATAATATTCTGAGCCATATCCTGTGAGCTGTCTTGTAGATACTGAAACCCCACCAGGGGGAAGAAGTTAACTGTATGATGACCAAACTGTAGCCACGGTGTGTGTGTGTGTGCATGTGTGTGTGTGCGTGTGTGTGTGCGCGTGTGTGCGTGTGCGTGTGCGTGTGTGTGTGCGTGTGTGTGCGTATGTGCGGGTGTGCGCGCGCGCACGTGCTCAGCCATGGCTGACTCTGCGACCCCATGGACTGTAGCCCGCCAAGCTCCTCTGTCCTTGGGATTTCCCAAGCAAGAATACTGGAGTGGCTTGCCATTTCCCCCTCAGGAGGATCTTCCAGACCCAGGGATTGAACCCACGTCTCCTGCGTCTCCGGCACTGGCAGGCAGATTCTTCATCACCGCACCACCTGGGGAGCTCCTGGCCGCAACATTAGCTGCCACAGTTCTAAAAGTGACCTCAGGGAAACGCGAACAAACTGACCCTGAAGCTGAAGGCTGGTTGTACTTAATCGAGAGGACGCTGACCAGACCACCAATGACCAGTTTCAGAACGAGCCTTGGAGCTGCCCGCGCTGTTTCTGCATGCGGCCCCGCCCCGCCGTATTCCCCTGAAACCCCGCCTTTGAAAGCTCCTGCCCACTGACTGGCAGGCGGGGGTCAGCCTCTGGACGCGAGTCTGCCTTCCTCCTGGTTTGCTGGCCTAGGAAATAAAGTAAGTTTTCCTTTCCACCAAGCGTGCCTCGAGGTCGGCTTTAGAGCAGCAAGCAGCTGGACCTCCACTCTCGGTGACACGTTGGTCTGGTTTTCTGCTCCCGGAAGCTGTCACTAGAGTCCTCCTGCAGGAAGGACAGAACAGGCCCTCTGTCCCTGGACGTGTGGGGAGCAAATAAAAGGCAGAAGGCGGCTCTGGCAAAAGTAACATCCTGGGGAGCTGGGGTGGAGGACTCTCAGGCGACTGACAAGCTGAGGCGGGAGACACGTGGCAGGCACGGGCAGGGCAGGGGGCCCAAATGCATCCCTGGACTCAGCCTCTGCGGTACTTGCCCCACACCTGCTGAGGCCACCACCTCCATCCAGGGTGGAGAAGCCCTTCCTGGTGAAGCTCCCAAGGCGGGTCCTTCCCCTGCAGCACCTTGCTGCTGGGGTCAGCCTGAAGGTCCCACCATGAGCTCCACGCCCTCCACCCGTGGCTTCATCACCAGCCTCCCTGAGCCTCCCAGCAGCCTCGCTCCATTGGTCCCCTCCTGCCCATTAACTGCGGAAATCATGATTTGCAAAATTAGGCGGAAGTTATACTAAGTAGCTTGGTGGTTAAATCTGATGCTGCGGTTATTTCTTTTCAAAGAGAATTAAGTGCCTCACTCATTGATGAGCTCACGTCCTGCGATCAGAACACGGTGACTATTTTTACCATAAGCCACTTAACTGGGGTCACACTTAAATTCCTTGCCTTGTGCAGACTTTGAGAGCTCTGGAGGGACACGTGGCCACGCAACCGTTAGAGCAGATCCTGCGTCCACTGGAGGACATTTCCCGGGCTGGTTAGCCCACTCCCCGTCACGTCCGAGAGCAGATCATTACTGAGATGGGAGGTCGTCCTCCCTGAGGCTTAAGGACTCTGGATGCTCTTTATAACTGCGGTGGGCTGGTGGATTGCTGGTCCTGCAGGGCCTCGGGAGGCGGGGAGAGGATGAGGGCAGAGAGGCCCCCGCTCCATGCATTCCGCCCCGGCCCTCTTCCCCCGCTGGACAACGGCCCTGTGCTCTCTGTCCCCCTCGGGAGCTGCATGTCTCCTGGGGCTGCCATAACCCATGGCCACAAAAACAGGGGGTGGGAAACAGCAGCGATGTGTTCCTTCACAGTCCCGGAGGCAGGAGGCCCAAGTCCAGGTGCTGGGGAGGGGGCCGAACTCCCCCTGAGGCTCCAGGGGAGGCGTCTCCTGCCACTTCCAGCCTCTTCTTCGGCTTCGGGCTGGATCCCTCCCATCTCCGTCCCTGTCTTTCCGTGACTCCCTCCTCCGGTGTGTCTCGTCAGCACACTTGTCGTTGGATTGAGCGTGAGAATGATCTCATCACGAGAGCCTTGCCTTAATTACCTCTGCAGAGATTCTTTCTCCAAGGGAGCTCACGTGTAGGGGTTCTGAGGCTTGGGTCACATGGTCAGTTGGGGGGCCACCGTCTTCCCCTCTGTGGGAGAAGTACAGGGACTGTCTGATGAGTGAGCAGATGCATGCATGGTGAGGGGCTAATCACCCCCAGCCCTGGGTTTCTATGGCTCCAAGATCAAAGAAAAAAAGAAAAGTCTAGTCCCATCACCCACAGGAGAGAGGGAAACAGGCTCCTTGAAGCGGTGTGACTGGCTCAAGGTCACTCTGCCAACTGAGGAGGGGGCAGGATCAGGACAGGGCTGATCTGTGGGCTCCAGCCCAGGCCCCACCCCCGGACCCTAAGGAAGGATTGGGGGGAGGAAGGGGACGCCTGGGGAGGACGTGGGGAGCGTGGAGAGGAGGAGGAAGGAAGGTCCACTGTGAGTGTCTGAGCGGGCACGCTGGGGTGCCCAGGGAGAAGCCCCCGCCTCCCCCAGCCTCCCCAGTGCTCAGGGTGAGGCCGAGCGGGGGCTGGCAGAGCCCCGTCCTCCAGGAGGACACGGCCACCTGTGCCCGGAGGAGACAGTGCCAGGCAGGATGGGCTCCTGGAGCGAGGCGGAAGCACCCCTCCTGTCCCAGGCCCCACCTGAGCTCCGCACCACCTCCCCGTGGCGTCTCAGGGGTCTGGGGCAGCCGCCGCCACCAGCCTGGCCGACACCCGGCCCACAGCCCTGAGAGACCCTGACCCACAGAGCCCGTGGCCCACAGAGCCTGTGAGGGGCAAGTGTGTGGCTTTCAGCGGCTGAGTCTGGGGTCGGCTGCTCACCCTGCAGCTGGCAGGGGTACAGGCAGCAGCTCTCAGGCAGGTGGTCCAGGAGACACCTCGAGCGCCTGGGGGAGCTGAGGGCAGGAGGGCGCACCTCACCCTCTGCGTGGGACCATGTGCCCGGCCGCGGGGGGCAGGTGGGACCCAGGCCCTGGGCTCGCAGATCTGCGTCCCGCAGGGCAGAGAGGCTGGAGAAGCTGGTGCTGAGCGGCCGAGCCTGGGGACCGGCCCCCACAGACGCAGGCGGCAGGTCCCTACCAGGGCCCAGACCGGGGGCTGCCGCCCCGACGTGCCGCCCACCAGGGCTGTCGCGGGGCCCTTGCTCGGGAGGCCACCGCGGGCCATCCCCCTCTGCCGCTGGCATCCACGCCCGCGCGGCTCCCCCCTCTGCCCGAGCCGCAAGCCCAGCACCGCTTCTCCACTGAGTCCTCCTGGTTACACGTCAATTTCTTGCTGAAAAATTGCTGCTCGTAATGGTCCCAGGTCAGAGCCAGGCGCTGGCGCGTTTCAGACTGTGAGCTCATCTTGCAAACCAGACGCGCTGGGCCTTGGGGGAGGGGAAGCAGGAAACCTTACCCCACCTCCTCTCAGCTGCCAGATCCACCTCTCCAGGCAGGTGCCCAGAGCCTGGCAGGCGGTGGGGGGGGTTGGGGTGGGGGTCGTTCACAGGCCGTCACCACGGAAACCAGGAGTGTTGCCTTTGTCCACAGGCTGTGGGGAAACAGCCTCACTGCAGGACTGGGTGGGTGGGCGGAGGTCCTCACCCTGAACAGCGGGGTCATGGGCCTCACTCCAGGCTCCCTCCAGGAGAATGGAGCCCCGCTCATTAGGGATGAAATCCTGGGGGCAAGACCGGTGCCCCACAGACCATGCAGATGCCCCTCAGTGGTGGAGGGCGGCTGCGCTGATTAGCTGTGTGATCGCATGGTTACTGCACGGCGAGCTGTGTCTGGCTTGTTAGCTCGGATTAAGCAAATCCCTGCTCAGCCGCTGGGGGAGAGGCCCCGTGCTGCCCAGAGTGCACCCAGCCCCTGATTCCCCCGGGGCATGGGCAGCGGTGGGGAGGCGCCCAGCACCCAGGATGGAGGCTCAGCGATGAGAGCAAAGGGATGTTGGACCCCCAGGTGTCAAACCACTGCTTGACGGGTCTGGAAAGGCCTGGACAGACCATGCCGCCCATCGCCCGGCTCCAGACAAGGACAACAAGACCCAGCTGGGGAGCGGGCACTGCTGCCCAGGTCACTGGACAGGCAGGGCCAGCCGGAGAAGAACCGGGGCTCCCCTGGCCTGACCCAGGGACCCCGAGGGGTGGGGCCTCCCCGAGGCAGACGCAGCCTGCAGTCTGGGACCGGTCACCGGATGAGCCGATGCTGAGCAGCTGAGACCAACGCTACCCCCTACCCAGTGTCCGCGGGTCAGGAACCTGAGGGTGGTCTGCCAGCTGCCCGGGGGCCCACGGTGCCGGCAGGGTGCCCGTCCTCAGAAGGTTCCACTGGGGAGCCATCCTTCCAGCTCCGGGAGGAGCTTCAGAGAGAACAACGTTGTCCAGGGAGACCCGCCATGCCTGTGTGCTTCGGAAAAGGGTACGACCTTCAAGTCAGGGTCCCCCCGCCCCAGAGGACGAGGGGCTGCACCAGGGGGTCATGTGGGAAATGCCTGTGGAGGAAAGCCAGGCAGCCATGGAAGCAAGGCAATACTGTTGAGTCAGGCGTATGGGGTAGAGTCATCACTATAGCCTCTCTCTCCCCACACACCAGCATGGACAGCTGAAGAATAGAGAAGATGCCCCATCAAAAGCTTATCGCACTGAACTACAGAGTAGGACCCCATCCAGCATGCCCTTTAAGTGCCTGACACGCCAATCTACAGAGTAGGACCCCAGCCGGGGCAGGATGAGGGTGGGGGCTCTATGCACCTGATGTGCTGAACAACAGATAAGGAGATGTGTATAAGAGACAGGGGCCAGCAGGCTCCAGTCCCCGTAGGGATCGAGAGAGAGCTTGAAACTCTGGGAATGAAAGAAACGGCCCCTTCGTTTACCACCGCCCCTGGGCTCCCCGCCATTGGTCCCAACGCCAGTATCCAGTGGAGGGGGTGGCCTTCTAACGCCCCCTGCACCCCAGAGAGCCCCCGCCCTCCTGCTTCCCCTGCCAAGAGCCCGGACAAGCCTCAGCCGGACATTCCGGGCACTCCCAGCCGTGAGATCCAGAGAACTTCAGTCGTCTGAACTGCCGGGCCCGGATGGAAACAGGGCCCCCAGCGTGAGTCACAGCGTGGGTAGACGGCAGGCAGAGCGGGAGCCCTGGAGCTGCTGGGCAAGACCTCCCAGCAGGGGCTGCGGCTGGGGGCCTGCGGGTGTCACGGCGTGAGAGCCCCCGTGAGCCCGCCGGGGACAGAAGCCACCCCCGTCCAGAAGCGAGCAGCCCGCCGAGGAAGGGCATGCGTCAGGCGGGGCTGACCTGGGCCCCGGTGTCCTCGGGTGGGGACTGCAGCCGGGCGCATGCTGAGATGAGGCCCTGGACGCCACCCCCAGCCCCTGCCTGCGTTCCCCTCGGCTCACGCCTGCCTGTGCCTCCATCCCATCTCTGGGAGTGGCCCACCCATTCTGCCGCCGTTGACTGCCCCCAGGGCCTGGCCGTCCTCACTGCCTTTGGGTAAACATGGGCAGCCGGGCTTTCTGCTGGGCTAGGGGAGGACTTTTGTTGAGGAGGTTTATAAATGCTCGAGGGCCAGTGGCCAGGCCCCTCCCACGATTGCCCATCTCCCGAGGGACTGGCTCACCTCGAGTCCTTTTCTGGGAGGGGGGTGCTTCCCGAGCATGGGCCCAGGAGCCCCACAGAGTTTGCACAGAGGGTCCTGCTCCCTTAAGCCCGCCCCCAGGGCCAAGGCAGGGCAGGAGCCTGGCGGGCATTTGCTGCTGAACTGTTGGAGGAGCGCGTGTGGCGGGGCCCGGGGCCCATGGAGAGGAGCCAGAGTCCTGGTGGGCTGGTGGTCGCAGCCTCCAGCAGCGGAAGGGGCGGTCAGTGGGGGCCTGGAAGCCCTAGGCCTGTGCATGGGGAATCGTCTCCTCCCTGGGGGCCTGGGCACCCCGTCCCCCCTTGACAAGTCCTTGTCCTGCTCTTCCAGGATTCACTCCAGATTCCATGCCCTGAGGCCCCCATCAGGGGTCAAGGACACAGTGGCATGGGGCTCACCGGTGTGCAGGCGGGAGGAGCCGGCCATCTAGATGAAGTCATTCCACATCTGGAGCAGCCCCCACCCCGCACCGTCACCATCACCCCCACAGCCACCGAGACTCCAGCAGGGGCCTGTCTGCAGAGCGCTGACCAGGGCGCTGTCCGGGGAGACCATCTTTGCTCCAGGCTCTTCCTCCTCGGGAGCTTCCCAGGTGGCTCCATGGTAAAGAACCTGCCGCCAACGCGGAAAGGCCGGTTCAGTCCCTGGGTCGAGAAGATCCTCTGAAGAAGCAAATGGCAACCCACCTCAGTACTCTTCCCTGGAAAATCCCATGGGCAGAAAGAGCCTGGCAGGCAACAGTCCATGGGGTCACAAAGAGTCAGACTCGACTGAAGCGACTCAGCAACAGCAGTGACCTCCTCCTTGGCCCTGACCCCTGGGCACTGGACACACACCTCATCTTGCCACCTTGGTGGGGTGGTGGGTGGGGGATGCCACCGTGTTTCCCACCAGTTTCCAGCCAGCCCGTGCACCCCCTGGCCCTGGAGGAGGGAGAGGGAAGGCGGGGCTCCAGGAGGCCCCGGTTCTGGGGATGGTCGGGATGTCCTGCTCTGGGAGGCCACGCGTGGCTGTGCCCGGAGATGGGGCCACGTGAGCCAGAGAGGGGGGAGGGCGAGAAGGAAGGAGGGAAAGGGAGCCGGTTTCCACTCGTCTGATGGTTTCCTCGTAAGCGCAGCGGCACTGTAACATCAGTGCTCCTGCAGGCCCCTCCCCGTCCTGGTTCCCGGGGGTCTGCGTCCCCGGCGGGAGGCGGGTAGCGCCCGGTGGTGCCTACTCTCTGGCCCTTTGGGTGTTTCCCAGACATTTCCCGCAGCTGCAGCTGTCCTGGCTGGGTCCCATGCTCTGGTTCTCTGTGCTCCGGCTGCCCAGGTGCCTCCCAGCCACGAGTCCCTCTGCCCCCAGGAAGGAGTTGAGATCCACCAAGAACATGGCCTTGGGACCTTGAGGGCACAGCCAAGGTCACTGCCGCAATCTTATTACAGCCTGTTACTCATCACTCCAGTTTCACCCACGTGCCTTTTTTTTCCATTTCTGATTTCTTTGGCCTGACATGACGTTCTGAAGATTCATCGCGGTGGGTGTTGCTGCATTTTACCACTTTTCTGGCAAAAGGAGTAAAACTGATCCATTTTACCATCACTGTGTGGTTTTCCCGGGTATGGATGTCTTACTTAATGTCCCGTCCTTACAGGTATCCGTGCACACACGTGCGTGTGGTTCCCTGAGCTGTGTTCCCGGGCTGGAGTTTTTAAGTCTGAGCTCTGCACATCTCCTACTTACCCAGGGATTGGTAAGCAGTCCACTAAACTGCGGAGAAGGCGATGGCACCCACTCCAGTACTCCTGCCTGGAGAATCCCATGGACGGAGGAGCCTGGTGGGCTGCAGTCCATGGGGTCGCTTAGGGTCGGACACAGCTGAGCGAATTCACTTTCACTTTTCGCTTTCATGCATTGGAGAAGGAAATGGCAACCCACTCCAGTGTTCTTGCCTGGAGAATCCCAGGGACGGGGGAGCCTGGTGGGCTGCCGTCTATGGGGTCGCACAGAGTCGGACATGACTGAAGCGACTTAGCAGCAGCAGCAGCAGCCACCAAGTTGATGGTGACAACTCACACACCCAGCTGCAGCAATGAGGTCCGTTGCTTGAGTCCTTTTGTTGTTGGCCCTTTTTTTCAATGCATTCTGGGGCCTAGGTAATGATATATCTCTGAGGTTTCAATTTCCATTTTCATAATAACAGTTCTCGAATACTTTTTCACATGTTTACTGGGCCTTTGGCTGTCCTCTTCCGTGAAGTGTTTGTGTCTCTTGTTTTTTATCCGTTGTCCATCAGTTTTTCTTATTGTTTCTAGGAGGCTGTTTTAAATTCTGAATATAAGCCCTTCATTTTTTCAAATACGGTTTCCTGTTTTGTGGGCTTGTATTTGTCCTCTGTGAATGATGTCTTCTGGTGAACAGAAGTTCTTAGTTTTAATGTAGTTGAATGCATCAATATTTTCCTTTAGGGTTAGTGATGATAAAATGTTTCCTATCCCAGCAGCGTGACGCTCTTCTTCTACATCAACTTCTCAAGCCTATTATTCTGCCTTTCACACATAGCTTTCCAGCCTGCCCAGAAATGATTCCAGAGTGTGGTGTAAGGTGGAGTTCAAGTTCACTCGGATCCCCTTGGATGTCTGATGGTCCCCCAACTCCGTTAGTTCTTCGTTGCTCTTTGGTGTACATTTCTCACGAGCCAAATGTTTATCTATGCACAGGTCTATTTCAAGGTTATTCATTTAAAACTATTCACATCTATTGCTTTGCCAATGACATACTGCCTCAGTTTTATTAATAGCATCACAGCAAATGTCAGAATCAGGTCCCTTCTCCTCCCTTTGTGTCCTGGATATTCTTGGTCTTTTGTGTTGTAGAATCTCCCGATCACAGCACGCACACTCAGGGGACCAGATCTAATGGGATTCTGAATGGGATTGTACTGAAATATCAAACTGATTTGGAGAAATTTTAAATCTTAAAAATATTGAATCTTAATATCCGTGACCGTCATTTTCATGGTCTTTTTCAAAATGAAGCTTTAAGTTTTTAAAGATTTCTCTCCACAGTGCTTAATAGACTTTTGAGAGGAAATATTAGCCGTTTTGTTAGGTTCGTTCCTGGGCACCTAACACAGTGCACCCCTCCGTGCCCTCGGGGACGGTGCTAGACTCCCCACTCCTTGCTCCCGAGGACACGAGAGTCCCAGATGCTCAGTACACCACATGAAGCGCTGAGGCGCCGTCAACTCTCCGTGTCTGAGGATTCCAAGTTTGGGGTTTCAAGCAAAATTTATAGCTGGCTCCAAGGACACAGAACCCACAGATATAGAGGGCTGACTGTGTTTCCTGATGTTTTACAAATAGCATCTTTGTTTTAAGCTTTATTCTCTGATTGTTAAGTGGAGGATTATAGAAGCATAATTGAATTGTGGGTACTATTTTTTAATCCAATAACCTTGCTAAACTATCTATTCTAGTAACTATAAGGTATTATATTTAGTATTCTCAACAATTTTATCTTTAAATGATGACAGTTTTGCTTCTGTCTTTCAGGTTCTTATCCCCTTTCTATTTCCTCTCTGACAGATTCATTCAGGGCCTCCAGAACTAGGCTCCGGGGGCACTCTTTTCTGATATCTAATTGTAAAGAGAAAGCCTTTCCGTCTCACCAGTAAGTATTATGCTTTTGCATGTCTTACAAAATATTCTTCATTATATTAAAGAGTTCTCTTTTACTCCAAGTTCACTAATAGATATTTTTTATTATTAATTAGTATTGGATTTTATCAAACATTTTTGGTGCGTTTGAGATGATCAGATAGGTTTTCTTCTTTAATATCTTTTTATGGGTAATTACACGGATCGACTTTCTGTTTCACTTTATGACACTGAAATAGAGGGACTTGCGCGTGATGGATGACCTTTTGCGAAAGTCCAGTTCGCTGCTGTTTATTTCGCTTGCGTCTGTATCAGTGAGTGAGACGCTCCTTCCTCATGCTTTCCGGTTTGTGTCTCTGCATTAAAGTTACACTCACCGCATAAAGTGAGTTGGGAAGATCTCCCTCTTTTCCTGTCACTTGGAAGAGTTTACTTGTTAAAAAATGTATGAAATCGTCATCAGTTCCTCCTCAGACGTGAAGCAAAACCCACGCGTGATGGCTACCTGGTCCTGGGGTTTCCTCTGGTGGAGGGCTTCCGATTACGAAGCCGGCTTATCTCACAGTCAGGGGTGAGGGCTTTTCAGGCTCTCTCTCTATGTGTCAGTTTTGTTAGTTGCATTTTCCCAGAAGTCGTCCATTCTATCAAACGTTTCCAACACACTGACATAAACTGGTTTCTGATCCTCCGTTTACTTCTTCCTCCTCATGAATTTTGGGATCTGTAAACACTGTAGAGACTCTCTCTTTCTCACTCAGAATCTCAGGCACTTTCTCATTTGTCAGACCTACCAGAGCTTTATACGTTTCATAAACCCTTTCAAAAGTCAAAGTTTTGGCATTACTGAGCCTTTTTTGGGGTGTATTTATATTCTTATGTCACTAATTTCTGCTCTTCTTTGTAAATCATCTCCTTTTTCTCTGATTTATTCAGCTGAATGCTTAGCGTATTAATTATGGTTTCTTCTTTGACTGATGGGTTGTTTGTTTAATTCCCACGAGCCTGGGTGTTCTGTCTTTTTGCCATGATTTCTAGCAGTTGCACTGCAGTTAGAGAATGTTCTGGCCCTGTTTCAGTGCCTTGATCTTGCTTCTCGGCTCTGGCAACTCCGCAGCCCTCCCCAACATCCACCTCTGAGGGTTCATGCCACCTGTGGGCACAAATCCAAAGAAAAAAGCCAGTGTTTTCTGAGTGGACTTCTGATGAGCCTGGGGCCTCCCGGCTCCTGCTGACCGTGGTCTCAGTCCCCAGATGACCCAGAAGGTGGGGAAGGTGGGAGCTGGAGGTGGAGGAAGGAGGGGGTCACTGTGCTCCTTTCCCGCCCGAAAAGAGAGAGACCCTTGGTGAGCATTCAGTCACCTCCAGGGACATGGACTCAACCCCGTTGCCGAGGGCAGCTGGAATCCTGGTGGACAAGTCTGATTGGGAGTAAGAGGACCCACGGGGCTGCAGAGCTGAACCCACCACCCACCCAGGGTGACCCGCTGCATTCAATGAGCTGCACCAGCCCGCCCGCCCCAGGCGCACCCCGGGAGTGCCCTCCCCGAATTGCTCGGGGGTCTGCTCAGCAATCCCGCCAGCTGCACAGACCCCAGGGCAGTGTTGACCCAGCAGGATCTGCTGAAGTCGCTCCCCAGGGCTACACCCAGGAACGAGGGCTCCACACCGGAACTCTCCCAACCGAACCACCTCCTCTGACAGTTGAGGGCCCCGAGGGGAAGGCATCAGGTTGGTTTTGGAGGGAATTAGAACCACAGTCAGGAGGTCCCTCCTCCCCGGGTGTCACCCGCTCCTGGTCAGCTCCAGCCTAGTGTTACACGGCAAGCTGACCCACCCCCCTTCTCTCCTGAGGCTGGGCCAAGTACAGGTGACCCAGGGCCCGTCTGGACCGCTCTATCCGCCTCCCCGCCTCCCCGCAACCAGGCCCAGCCCAGACTAGCCCTTCCTGCCCCTGGGGGCTCCAAACAATTGACCCCGAAAAGTAATTGTGGCCTTTATGGTCCTGTGTTCTGCACCAGGAAATCTGGCCCTTATAAAACACCCAGCAGCTTCTCCGGAGGCCGGAGGACAGGACCTCAGCTGTGAGAAGGAGAGCATGGACGGTCGGGGGCTGCGACGCCCCGGGGGGTGGGCCCTCCTCCTGTGCCCCAGCGGGCTTCCCTGGGGGTCCTCTGAGAATGGGCTCCCCTAGGGGCAGTGGGTCCGGCACGGCCTCCAGGACAGGGCTAGGGTACAGGCTCTGGGCAGGGTCGACTGATGCCCTGAGGCTTCGGGGTATGCGCCCTGACTCCTGGCCAGTCTGCAGGCTGATCCAAGAGACTGACCCAGGCCCCCTCATGGCTCACAAGTGACCCTGGGGACTCCGGCCTTTTGCTGAGTGTCCCCGGCCTGGGCCCCCTACACAAAATGGGGCCCACCCAGCCTTCTGTCCATGAGCACAGGGTGTGGTCAAAAGGGCAGCACAACTCTCTCATCAGACAGTTCGTTCTCGGAACAATTTCTGCCGAGCCCAGATCTTCCCAACACTCAGCTCTTGTCCCAGCTGGTGTCCGTTTGTCTTGGTCAGTTCCTCTTGGACACCAGAAGCCGCAGCGGAAACATCAGAACTCCCTTTAGAGCTCATGATTTGGGATGAATTAGGGACAGAAGTCAGGAATATACCGATAGTTTCCTTTCTTCTGCATGTGGCCACGTGAATCATGGAGGGCTTCCTGGAGGAGGCGAGGCCTTGGTTGACTGCTTTGACCCAGGAGAGGACATGCTCCTTCCAGGACTGCAGCATCCTCTGGGCTCAGACATGTCTGTCCCATGTCTGCTGGCCCCCTCTCCCTTCCGAGGCAGCTGAGCTGCCACGAGCAGGCCCTGGGGAGCCCATCATGGGCTCTGGCCCCAGTCCAACCTCGGCACAGGCTTTGCTCCTCCTCGAGCTGCTTCTGGAGGGGCTTCTGTCCGCAGATCTGGTGGGGCCCTGGCGCTGACCCATCTGCTGACCCCTGTACCCTTGGTGGATGCCCGGCTTACCTGCTTCCCACGGTTCTGGGTATCGTGGAGGAGCCTCTGCTGAGGGCTGGTGAGAACCGAGTGTGTGTGCCGGTCCCAGGAGCTTGCTCCGGCCAGGCGCCCCCGGGAGAGCTGAGGAGGCAGCCTGGGGTTTTAGGGGAGAGGGCACACAGGAAAACCCCTCTCCAGACCCTGCAACTGCTGGCCCTATGTCCTGGCTGAAGTCAGCACTCCTTCAGGTCAAAGTCAAATGCCAGGAAATGCCAAGGCGTCCATCAGTTCAAATAGACCAGCAGGGGCCCAGATGGGGGTGGGGGCCATGCCTTGGAGCCAGGAGGCCGAGCTGAGGTCAAGCACTTGGTCCAGGCAGCTCCCCTGGTCCCTCGGAGGGGAGGGTGTCAGATCCCCTCCCAGCGCTGGGCCTCAGTTTCCCCATCTGCATGTTGAAAGACCTGGATTCTGTGATTTTAGGAGATGTGATGGTAAAGCTTATTTTTCCTAAGAAGACCACTCGGGGCCCAGAAGGGAGAAGACGGAGAGTGGGGAGCAGGCTGGGGCCTAAAGCTCCTCCCCTGGGGACCCAGAGCTCCCACTGAGAGTGGGGCAGGAATCTGCTGAGACTCACAAGGAGGCCAGGGATCAGGAGGGCAGCTGGGCTCATCAGCTTCGCGTGGGGGCTGTGCAGACCCCCTAGCAGGAGACGTACTTGGACACCCCGTGGTCAGGCTCCCAGTCCTGGGGGGCCAGGGCCCAGGGCGGGGCAGGGGACCGAGGAAAGGCTCTGGGGGCTCAGGGCTGGTGTGGGCTCCAGAGCCCCCTGGTTTGAGATGCCCTGTTCCACTGAGGGTGTCCAGAGGTGACACGTGCCCTCGAGTCTGGAGCCACAGGAGGCGTGGAGCCCGAGGGGACAGGCGGCATGGCCTGGGAGGAAGAGCCACGCAGGGAGGTGGCCGGAGCCAGCTGGGAGGCGGCCACAGGGTCCTGGGTCGGGGAGCTGCCGCAACAGACGACTGTAGACTTCCAACCACAGAGATCGCTTCTCTCTCGGCTCTAGCGGCTGGGAGTCCAAAGTCAAGGTGTCAGCAGGGCCTCTGTCCCTCCCGAGGCTCCAGGGGAGGATGCTTCCTGCCTCGCCAGCGTCTGGGGACTCCAGGCCTCCCTGGGCTTGTGGCTGCATCCTCCGTCTCCGCCTTGGTCCCCCACAACCTCCTGCCCTTCTCGTCTCAAACCCCCTCTGTCTCACAAGGATTTGGGGCCCATTTCGATAATCCAAGATGATCTTAAAATCCTTAAATATATCTGCAAAGACCGTTTTTCTAATTCGGGTCGTATCCACAGGGTACAGGGGTCAGGGTGTAGACAGACCTTAGTGGGGTCACCACTCCCCCAACTGCAGCCTCAAAGCACAGCTGTGCCAGCTGGGGCCCCGGGCACATGTCTGACTGCAGGTCTCCTAGCGGCCACACCGAGGGCTGGGTCTTCCAGCCATACCTTCGGGGAGCATGGTGGCAGAAGGTGCCCCTCTGGCAGGTCTGGTCCAGGTCAGTGTTGCCCACCCAGTGATGTAAGGGGTCTCGGGTACCAGGGAGAGCTGGCCATTTCTCGTCTGCCCTGGAGCTGCAGGGCCTCCAGTGGCCAAGTCAGGACAGGCGCCCGCGTGGTGAGCGCCAGGAAGGATGGATGCCCCGCAGTTTGCAAGGTAGTCGCTGCAGGACTTCAGCATAAGAGCTGGCAGTTGACCCCAGGGGGTCAAGCAGGGGACAAGCAGGAGGAGGGCATAAAGCCATCCTGTGAGGTCCGGCCGGCAGGAGGGGATTGTTCGCAACTGAGCCCCGGCCACCCAGGGCATCCCGTCAAGGCCAGGGAGCCGCGGGCCTCTTCCCACCCAGACCCTCCCCCAAGCTGACCCAGACCCCCAGAGGCCCCATCCTCCTCTCCAAGCCCGTCACAACCAGCATGGGGGGCGGCGGCTGGGGGAAGGGCCTCCGGGTGGCCGGTGACCACGAGGAAGAGGTACGTCTCCCCTTGGCAGCACCCTGGGGTGAGGGACCTGGGAGAGAGCCAGAGCCGCGGCCAGGCAGTGCCCGAGAACGTGCTGGAAATCTTTTCTACCCGGTGGGGAGGGGTGCCCTCTCTGCATGACAATAAAAGGCACTTTGCAAAAAGCTCTGAATCATCTCTGAGCAATTTCTTGCCTTTTTTTCCCTTTTCTTCTCTTTTTGAGTGGCACTGGAAGAAAGCAAAGAGCAGGGCAGCGGCGGGCACTCCCGCGGCCTCGGCGGGCACTCCCGCGGCACTCCCCGCGGCGGGGCAGCCTCAGCAGCGGCGGCCACGCTGCGTGGGCGGGGGCCGTCTGACCGCAGGGACAGGTGACCCCGGGACAGTGACCATAGCAAACCCTGTGAGGCAACCGAGACAGGGCAGAGGGCCGCCCTGCTCCCTTTCCCTGGCCTCCACTCCCACTTGGTCCCTGCAGAATGCTGAGGACCCCTCATTCCTCCCAGAGCCTCCGTCCAAGGGGCCCCTGGCAGGTTGGAGGAGATGGGTGCGTGCCTGGTCAGCATGAGGGGTCCAGGAACCCAGGCGTGACCGGGGGAGCCCATCCTAGCCAGGCAGTGAGGTCAAGCCTGCGGCAGGTGCAGATGAGTCAGGGTTCGGGGCAGTGGTCTCCGAGGTTGGCGGCTGGAGCTGGGTGACCCAGGGGTGGGCCTCGGGAAAGGACAGACAGCAGGAGCCTCGGCCCTTGGTTCCTCCACGAAGCGTCATGGACGGTGGGGTCAAGAGTCCCCCAGCCAGCTCGGTCCTGCTGTGGGCAAGGCATGAGCTGGGGTGGGCACCTCGCCCGCTCTGCGGTCATCTCAGCCCGACCTCTCGTGACGTGGGATCCCTGGGGCAGGCCCAGGATGGGGGTTCATGAGCCAGGACGGCAAGGCTGTGCCCCTCCAGGCCCCACAGTCCCCGCGTTGCCCGCAGAGCCTGGCGCTCCATCTGCCCCGCCGCAGGGACCTGTTGCCCCGAGTCCCCATCCTCCCGCTGAGTCTCTGACACACGTCTGCTCGAGCGGCCACCGCACCGCCTTCACCCACCGTGCTGCCCGCCCATGGACGGTTTCAATAATCCAAAGGCACTTGAAACATGGATAGTATTTTAGCTTTGCTCCAGCACCATTATGGATGCTTTGACATTCAGTGGGTGGCAATAACCATGAATTTCCTGGACACTGAATGTCTCAGCCTCCCCAGAGCCAGCACAGCATCGCTACCAGGGCCGGGCAGTCTCCCGGGCAGTGATGGAGCCCACCACCCCGTCCTGCCCCCCACGCCAGCACTTCCTGGCAGGGAGCGCCAGCGGGCGGGCAGGGGAGAGCTGGGGCTATGCACGTGTAACCTCCCCCCCAAGCCCAGGTGGCCAGCACTCACAGCACCCCGGGGGCCCCTGCCCTGCGACCCTCGGCAGCTGTCTCTCCGTCCCCTCCTGTGGCGGCCAAGTGAGGCCTGGGCCCTCAGCCCACTGCCCTCCCTGCTCTGTGACTTCTGAGAAAACAAGGGGGCGGTCTCCAAGCTGCGTGAGGGTCTCCCTGGTTTTCCCCACCGCTCCCAGGACAGCCTGGCACCCTCTCAGCCTCGCCGCTCACTCTGCCCACCCCAAGTGGTGCTCCAGGCCCTCTGCCTCATCTCTGGCCCTTGGGATCCCCTCTGTCTACCGGGAAAACTTGTCACCAAAACGCATACTGTCTAACTCCTCCCCCAAAGCTGCTCTGATCGAGCCCCTTCAGACTCAGGCCCCTCACGATAGCCTCCTGGGGGCAGGCGTGGCCCTTCCGCCCAGTTTACAGGTGAATGAACAGCTCCCCCCGGTCCTGCCCTGGAGCCTTCTTTCTGCACCTCAGGCTCACCATTAAACGCCCACACCCCCACGCCTGCCGCTGACCAGCAGGGGAAACTAGGCTCCTCACCCACCCGGGTCCTGCCCCCCCAGCAGGCTCTCACGCCCCGAGGCCTGTGATGTGCTGCGTGGCGTCTTCCCTCCTGAGCGCTGAGCATCCAAGGGAACGCCCTGTCGTTTCCGGGTCAGGCGGCCCTGCTGCTGCGGTACTCCAGAACTTCGTGGTTCTGCGGGTGCGGGAGTTTGGAGAGGGGTGCAGCAGGACGCAGACGGGCCCTCGACATGCTGGAGCCCAAGAGCTGGGCGGGGAAGCG
>SJXQ01003666.1:297239-319764 GCA_006408695.1 Aepyceros melampus | reverse complement strand
TCCTCCTGAAGCTGCCTGCCCTTCTACAGGCCCTCAGCCTCCCCGACCCTTGCCTCCTGGTGGCCCAGCCCTGCCCATGGGATGCTGTGTGGACACCCAGGGTCCAGAGCTGCCCAGGTTGGGATCCCCCAGATCCAGACACGGAGACCTGAGGGCCACCCGCATTGTTTTCCTGAGGGGGATTTAGGCCCCGGAAGCAAAGAGAGCCTTGAGCTGCTGGCACCCTGGGAGGAGCGGGGAAGCGGAGAGCCAGCAGGGGACAGGTTTCAGGGACCATGGCCAAGTCAAGACACAGGCGACCCCTTGCTTCTCGTCCTACAGAAAAGGCTTTGACACCCCAGTGCCCTGCGGTCTGAAGCCTCAGCCACGGGCGTCACCAACAGGATGCGGCAGAGGTGGCTTTCGGGGCTTCTGAGGTCCAGCACTCCTGTGTGCTCTGGAAGCCCACCCTAGGGGACCAGCTATGTGAAGGACCCCACCTCCCTGGCCTCCCCGTGAGAAGCCCAGGTCTATGTGGGGGCCGGGGGCCAGGCATGAGGGTGAGCTCGCCATCTGGGGAGAGGCAGCCACAGCCAATGCCACGGGTCTACAAGGAAAACTGCCCCACCGAGCCCTTTTCAAAGTCTGACCACGGAACCAGGAGCGAAATAGAAGGGGTGGTGTGCGCCCCTGCGTTTGGGGCAGCTTATTCCTTCCCAGCAGGCACCGAGACCCAGGGTGGGACCTGCGAGTGGGCACCGCTGCCAGAGAAGCCTTGAGCAGGGTCAAGGACTCGGATGCCAGGCAGGGGTGGGGCTGGAAGGGCATCAAGGCCAGAGCTGGTGAAGGCTCTTGGAGCCACGGGGGTGTCCCTAGAGGCTGGAGGAAAGGCACCCTGCTACATGGCAGCAGCAAGCTCACCAACACTCAGCCTGGAAGATGCTCAGGCAGGCGTGAGTCTGGCTGCAGATCTTCCAGGCAGGATTCAGAAGAGCCAGCTGGCTTCCTCTAGCTGCCTGGGATTAAACACAAAAAGAGAGATGAGCTCACCCAGGAAAGAGAGATGAGTTCATCCAGGCACGGGTGTCCTTCGGAGCAGAATTTAGAGGAAGCATCAAGGATCCAGGGCTTGCTGTGCTCAAAAACAGGTCACCCCCAAGCCTCCACAGAGACCCCCCCACACACGAGAAGCAACCTCACAAAGGAGGTGTGTGGCCAAAGACCTCAGAGAGATTTAAGGTGGCATCTCAGCTACTCCCCCAGGTCAACAAAGGGGCCTCTCGAAGTCCCACGGGTGAGCCCTGACCCTCCCAGGAAGACAACAGGCTGCCAGGAACCAGCCGGCTGCCCAGGGTTGCGGAGAGGCTTTCTTGGAAGGTGGAGTGGGTGGCTCTGGTCCAGTCAAGCTGACCATTCATTAATGCACAAGAACCCACAAAGCTTTCAGAGCAGCTGCACCAACACGTTCCACCTGCCCTGGGCAGGAGGGCTGAACAAGGGATATGTCTATGGAAAAGGAAGAGTGACGGGCAAACCGGGAGTCCAGGGAAGCATCGGGAGCTGGCCCTGGGGCCAGCCTGGACTTCCACATTGCTGGAGACAGGCCACGTGAACTGGCATTTTCTGCCTTGTTGAACGAGAACATTCATCCTGGGTCTCCGTGTGGATGCTGGTTGTGTGTGGGGGGCGGTCAGATAATCAGACTCAGGATCTCAGGGCTTCAGGTCAGAGCCCTGCATGGGGGAGCCACACTGGGGACCCCCATGGGCAGGCAGAGTTGACTGGCGAGGTGGTCTTGGACCTCAAGGAAGCCAAGCCAAGGAGAGGCCAGTGGAGGCTGGAACAGGGTTCAGTGTCTGCTGGGAGTGCCGAGTGAGATTGGATGTGTTTTGCACGTGAAAGAGATGTGCACACTTTGAGCCCGCAGGGCAGGCTGGGGGTCATGGAAGACAGTCCTTGGCTTCCCCTCCCATCGCAAGCTGGGGTCTCGGCAGCTCAGCGTTGGGTCCACACTGGCCAGCTCACCATGGCCAGACTCCCGCAGGCGTGATGAGCTGGGACCCGGGGACCGAGCTCTCACAGCTCCGCCTTGCTCAGAGGAACACTCACTCTAGGGAAACCGGCTGCCATGTAGGGGCTTCCTGCTGCCCTGAGATGAACCAGCTGAAAGAAACGAAGCTGCAGGGAGGACTTGGAGGACGAGACTGTCCACGTGGGGTCAGGAGGAGCGTTGAGACCCTTGGTGTGGATGTGGAGCCTCCGACCTCAGCCACCCCAGATGACACCCGCTGAGTGACCGGGTGACCCATCCAGACCGTCCGGCCCAGACCTGGCCCACCACTGACCATAGACACGTCCATGGGCATGAGTGGCCCGGCTGAGGCCAGGCGGGACCACCCAGAGTCACGGGCAGCAGGAGTGTTGGCTGTCAGCTGTGACAACAGTGGGTGGTCTCTTGCAGAGGAGAGGTGAGCGGATGGTGAGTTGCACGGTGTGTGAATTTCATCTCAGTCATTTTCAAGAGTGTCGTGAGCCAGCACCTGCCTGCCAAGGGCCTGCACACTTGCCTCCGGGTGGTGCCCACAACCTGTGTCTAGGGCAGGGAGCCCCAAGGCTCAGCTGCTGGGAGCGCTGCTAAAGAGAAGAGAGTGACATGCAGAGACCATTCTGGAGACATGTCAGATTGGGCGTGCAGAGACCTACAAGATAAGCGATATTTTAAAAGTTTGCTTGAGCTCACGAGGAAGCGAGAATGCCTGAGTCGGGAAAACGTGACTCCAAGACGGAAGTGAGGGCGGGCACTGGCGTCAGCCCCCAGGCACCCGTTGGCCCAGGGTGGCCTTCCGGGACCAGGAGCTGGGGTGGGGGAATTGAGATGGGGGGCAGGCAAGGAAGGCGAGCCTGCAGGATGATGGGTCGCCTCCGCGATGCTCTTCACACATCCAGGGTCCCAAGATCAACCTGCCCAGCCGACAAGCTGGGAAAGACCCAGGACACACACCTCCCTGGGCCTGGGTCACAGTGGACACAGGACGGGCTGTGCGTGTTGGTGGGGAGTGGGGGGAGCCTCCTGCTAAGGATTTCCACTCATAACCTCTCATTTGTGAAGGTTTGGGGGTTGGGATTTATACTTGTGTGCACTAAAAATAATTTATTTAAAATGTTCCTAGGTTGGGAGTATTCCCAGACACTTGGGGCTCCACCCACAAAACCTCTTTCAGAAAACGACACTTTAAACACAAACTCAAAGAATGTCTATAAATGGACTTCAGTGAGTATGACCTCACAAAAAAGATTCAAAACCATCCATGAAGTATGGCTTCCCGAGAAAGCATCAGCAGAAAGGCAGAGCAGAACCACACCTACCAGGACATAAGACATTGGCGTGTCGGATACAAAATATTCAAAAGGACATTCAGTACTTCTGAAGGAAGTCGTTGGGGAAAATAAAGGCAAATTTGTAAAGAGAGAATAGTGAAAAAAAAAAATGGTCAGGCAGATTTTTAAAAACTGAACTTCAATAAAAATGCAACCAAAGTTTACAGATTAGATGTAGCCAAAGAGAAAATTACTAAATCAGACCACAGAAATGAAGGCATCTCACAGAATGCAGCTCAGGGAGAAAAGAGACAGAAAATGTAAAAGAGGTGTTAAGAGGCACGGAGAGGAGCTCAGCAAGCTTCTGTGGAGCTGTCTCGGAGGGTCCGACGTCCTGGGGAGGCCTGCGGTCACCTCGCTCACCGTGGCCTTGTTTCCAGCACAGCCTCGGTCCTGTCTTAACATGTTCTCTGCTCACTCACCCATTTTTGCATACCGCTTTTTTCATTAGAGCCTTTATCACATCAACCATAGTCATTTTGAAGCCCCTGATGTCTGAATAATCCTGCCATCTGTTATAGTTGAGTCTGTTTTTGAAGGTCACATGGTCTCTTCAGACAGTAAGTTTCAAAAAAAACCCTCTAATGTGCTTTGCAGTCTTCTGCTGAAAGCCTGGCGTTTGGAGTGGGTAGTAGGGCCTGAGGGGGCCAGGCCTCAGGCGAGGCTTGATGTTTTAGCTCAGCAGCGGGGCTGTGACTAATGCTGGCCTTCGCCGTGGGTACTAGACGCTCCCAGTTCCCTAGCATCCTTGTTTTTGCTTCCCCTGTTGACGTGGCCTCTCTGAGTCTTGCTCCTTAGGGAGACCCTGTGTCTTCTCCAGAGTCCACCGTTATTCCAGCGGGTGTTTTCGGGGACGGGGAGCCCTCTGCAACCTTCCAAACGAGGTCAGTCTCTGCCCGGCCCTGTGGCTGAGGATGTGTGCTCCCCCCGTGTTTCTCTGAGGTGTCGTTTGCTTCCTTGAACCAGAGCTTTCCTGATGCAACTATCTCGGCCTGTGTCCTTGAAGCACCGGCCCCTCGCCTGCCCTTTGCTTGTTTCTTTCCTCTCCCAAGGCGGAACAGGGAGGCTGGAGGGGACTGGAGTGCGAGGAAGCCGGTTCCCCAGGTGGCCCTGGCTGAGGACACGGCCTCCGGCACCGTCTTCCGCTGGGCCATCACTGTGGGGAAGGCTCGGCGATACCCTCACGCTTCTGCACCCACTGTGGGATCTTTCTCAGATCTCCCGAGAACCCAGCCAGGTCTCTGGAGGAAACGTCCAGGGAGGTGCTGGGGACCCCCTAAGACTGTGGCTCCCAGGAACCCCTGACTGTCGTGTGGGTCCACACCCAGCTTCCAGAAGTTCGTCAAGTCTCCACAGAAGCATTTCTCCCAGCTCCTGGCTCCAGTGGCATCTGCTCCAGGGGAGCAGTTCTCACGCTTGTTCTTCCGTGTTTGGCTTTCTCTCCAGACTTCAGGGCGGCAGTTTACTTTGTAACCTCCCTTCTCTTCTGAGAAAAGTCATCGATTTCCAGTTTGTCTGCTTTTTTTTTCCTGTTGCAGAGACAGCAGTGCTGAGTTCCAAGCTCCTTGTGTGTTGGAGCTGAACCTGAAATCCTGCTCTTTATTTATCTTCATGTTTTGCCCAGAGTGTGTCACTGCATCTCTTGCAGGGTCCGTCCAGCTGGAGCTGTTCTGGGTAAAAAAGTGGGCTCTGACTGACAACTTTTCAAACTATCAGCTTTTCTCCCTTCAAAACAAATTCAAGGCCAGCCTCCTCTGGCTCGCCACCAGATAGTGAGTCAGGGGGGCCTGATGGCTTGCGTGGGAACCTGTCACTCACCAGTCCTGCAGGTGGAGAAGCCTCCAGCTGGCCTGGCGCTCCTGGACGCTCATGCGCCCTGAGCCCTTGGTGGGGCTCCCAGGCCCGGGGTGTCCCTGCCCTCTGCAGACTCTTCTTTTTCCTTTTCCCAATGCCCGTCCACCCCGGATGTACCTGGTTAGCGTTTGGGCAGCTGGCCTGGAGTCTGATCCTCCCACCAGGGGTTGGGGTAGGGGACAGAGAGCCAGCCCTGAGACTGGGGACCTGCCTGGAGCTGCCGTCACACTCAGAGGACGACAGGGTGCCAGGCCCACGAATGCGTACGTGGCTGCCCAATGACCGGGCCTGCCAGCCCCTCTGGTCATGTCCTACCCTTATCATCAGGTGAGCTCGCCACCAACCTTCTCCATCAGCGATGTAGTAACGTTTCTCTGCACACGGCTTCCATTCTGCAGGCCCCACGGGCTCCCCTCACCCGCCGCCAGCCCTCTGCCCCTGCCCTCTCCATCCTGCACTCAGGTGCCCAGCATCCCTCGGTGAGGGCCCCTGACGGCGCATCTCCCGGGCAGGCAGGTTGTCGATGTCTCTCCATTGCTCCGTCCTGAGAGCCGGGGCCCGGCCAGCTCTCCCCACGCCCCGGTGCAGCCTGGCCTCACCCGAGACCCCCGCCCTGATGGTGGCCCTGTGACCTGGCACACAGCTTCCAGGCCACAACTTGCCCGAGCAATGAGGGCTCCCAGGCCGGGGGTCTCAACTCACAGCGACTTACCTTGAAAATACTGCCCCACCGAGCGGGCAAAGTTTGTCCCTAAGATGCACCTTGAGCCAGGCTAGAGCAGCAAGCTGCTGGGGATGCCCTGACGTGCAGCCCTCGCTCAGGAGAGTGAAAGAAGCAGTGCACACCTTCTTGCTGAATTGCATGCGGGCAACCACAGCAGAAACTCTGCAGGTTCCATGGAAATGTGCGCAAGAGATGCGAGACGGGCAAGCTGGGACACAGGAGGCCACCTGCCCCGTGAGCGCAACGCAGCTGCCCGCAGACTTCCTGAAGAAGGGTGTGTAGGCGAGCCCCTCACTGCTCTATTCAGCAGATGCTCACTGAGCACCTTCCACGCACCAGACGCCGCTCTGTACGCCGAGGGTGTAGCACGGAAAGAAACACTGACGAGGTTTTCTGCTTGATCTTAGTGGGGACAGCAGAAAATTTACTCGTAAATGAAATTCTTTCCAGGTGACGATCAAGCTGCAAAAGCAAGTAAAGAGAGGGTGAGAGGCAGGGAGGGATGGGGAGCAGAGCGGGCTTCCCAAGACGGCGGCACCCACCGCAGGGGCCCCACTCCAGGGACACGGGCGCAGGCTGGTACCGTCACCAAAGCTGTTTGAGGTTGCTGGCCGCGGTCATCCTCCAGAAGCATGCTTGGCCCGCGGCCCTTAGCTGCAGGACTGTCCGGGCACCTGGCACCTGCCTGTCTACCTCGTGCTTGCACAGCAGGTACCATTGCTTCTGAGGGTGGAACCCGGGCCTTGTACAGTCTGCTGGAGCCTGGGGTTGAAGGAGGTGGAAACGCTCTGCAGAGATGGGGGTGGCTGGATGGGGTGTGGTGTGTGTGTGGGAAAGGGCAGCTCTGCAGGTGAGGGCCAGGAAACACCAGGTGCTTGCAGAGGACAGGCAGCAGGCCCGACCCAGCCCAGGGGCCCTCAGAGACCGACAGAGCCTGCGGCGGGCACCTGCGGACTTTGACCTCACCCTGCAAGCCCCTCCCGAAGTCAGATCTGGCCATAGCTCCACCTGACAGTTGCCTGTGTGACGGGCGGACACCTGCCCCTACATGGCCTGAGCTTGAGGAGCTCCCATGGGGCCCCATCAGGCCACCTGGCACCTAGCGCCTGCTCCAGAGAGCTGCATGGAATGAGGGTGTGTCCTCCCCGGTAGGTCATGGGATTCCTTCGTGTGACTCAGCGTGGCTGGAAGAGATCCCTGAATGTGGCAGAGCGGGGAGAAGGCAGAACTCTGCACGGAGACACGGAGACTCCACCCCTTTTCCCGGCTCCTCCCACTCCCAAGCCCCACAGCCATCTAGCTGCCAAGTGTCCAAGGGCAGAAAGTCCAAGCTGAAGATCCAGACCTTTCCACGGAGAGGAAACTCAGCATCAGAGAGGGACGGCTCTTGCCTGAGGTCACACAGCAAGCCCCCCATCTGAACCCGTGGCTCAGCAGCATCTCTCCTGCGCGTCTGAGGCCAAGCAACTTCCCCAGGACAGGCATCAGCTGGTTCTTCAGGAAAGTGGGCGTCACTTGGGTGCTGGTGGAGCTGAAAGGAGAGAACAGAGGCAAGGGCTTCAGGACTCCCCCTGCTCCATGCAGGTCCTCTCTTATCTCCCCTCTCAGAGGAACTGAGGTGGAGCTTCAGGCTTGGAGCTGTGGGTGCCCTGACCTCTGACATGTTGCCTGGCAACACTGGGCTGTGAGTGGCCCTTCCCAGGGAGGCAGAGCACCTCCAGTGGGACGGTCTAGGGGCAAATGACAACCATGGGCCTCCTGCCTTGGGCTCCCCCAGCCTCCGTGTGCTTGACAGAAAAGTACAGAGGCTGCCACGGCCCATTGGCTCCTCAATGGGCCTCACCAGGGCCATGCACCCCGACTCTCTGCCTCGTTAGGCAGCAACTGAGCAGCCACTCCACCTGCCTCAGCAAAGTGACACAAACAGCCTTATTAGCTGGCTAATAGGAGCCCAGGGGCCGGGCCAGAGGCACCCCCCACTCAGTCCTGGTGTGCAATTGCTTGTATAAGTGCTTTGAAGGGAGAACCCCGTGGTGTCTGCCATAGTTCTTGCCCAGATGTATTTTTAAATCTTTTTCCCCACACCACATGGCTTGTAGGATCTTAGTTCCTCAGCCAACGGGGATGGAACCCAGCCCACAACATTGAAAGCACCAAGTCCTAAGCACGGCGTGCCTGCTAAGTCACTTCAGTCGTGTCCACTCTGTGCAACCCCATGGACTGTAGCCCGCCAGGCTCCCCTGTCCATGGGGTTCTCCAGGCTCAAATACTGGAGTGGGTTGCCGTGCCCTCCTTCAGGGGAGCTTCCCGTGAAGACCTGGATCACACCCAGGTCTCTCATGTCTCCTGCATCAGCGGGCGGGTTCTTTACCACCAGTGCCTCCTGGGAAGCCTCTTAACCACTGGACCACCAGGCAGTTCCCTGTGTTTCACACCAGCTTCTATCGTTCCACCAAGAGAAGCTCCCTTCCATGCTGGTGCTCCTGCTAGGGTCAGGCCCTCTGCCTGGCGGCCTCTCAGAAGCCACAGGTTCAGCACCTGCCTGGGCGGACAGCGCCACACCTGGAATCAGTCTCTCTGAGCCTGGGTTGGAATTTGTCCTGTGGGGTGATAAGGCCCCCCTCACAGGCTGGGCACAGTGGAAGCATGCCCTTTAAGCCCCTGTGACCTGGTGCACTGTCTGAGGGCAGGTGCAGGAGACAGCCCACGAGAAGCCCAGGAGTTAGTCCAGGGGGTCACAGCATGGAGCACAGGAGAGGCCGCATTCCAGACCCTGGCACGGAGCCTCCAATTTCTCATCTGGGAAATGCACACGGTAGCTTCTCCCCTTCCTGTCTCTGCAGCAAAACAGCCCAGGAAGCTTCACCCCAAGTTGGCTGGGCCCCTGGGGCCTCAGACAAGCCTTTGTAAAGCTTGACTTTTCCTGACCTGATTTTTGGATCTCCTCAGCTCTGACAGTATCCAATAAATAACTCCGTGCTGCATGAGTGATGGCAAACCCTGGAACGGCTTTAATTTTGCAGAGCAATAAATTAGATGCAATGCCTGCCGTGTGTGTACGATTAAACTCTTCTTTATAGCATTTTATGTTGCTTTACGAGGGGACCACTGCACCTCTTGGAATTCTTGGCAGAGTCCCCTGCAGGCAGGCAGCTCCTCCAGGCCTGGACCCTGGTCATGTGGACAGCGAGTCTCTGTAAAACTTAGTCCTTGGGAAGCGCAATCTGGGACCCAAGATCCAGGGAGCTGAGCTGGAAACATCGTGGGTTCCTCCAGCCTGTAGGTGGTGCTGCAGGCAATTTCCCCTGACTTCCCCATCATAAGGTTCCTATTAGTACTTTTCCTCTGTTTTTTATTTTGTTCTGTGTTCCTCCTTGTTGTTGGCTTTCTTAAGAATTAAGCTTTTGTGGTTGCTTATTTTGGACTTCGCTGGTAGCTCAGCTGGTAAAAAACTGGCCTGCAATGGAGGAGACCATGGTTCGATTCCTAGGTTGGGAATATCTCCTGGAGAAGAGACAGGCTTCCCACTCCAATATTCTTGTGGCTCAGGTGGCAAACAGTCCTCCTGCAATGCGGGAGACCTGGGTTTGATTCCTGGGTTGGGAAGATCCTCTGGAGGAGGGCGTAGAAACCCACTCCAGTGTTCTGGCCTGGAGAATCCCCATGAACGGAGGAGCCTGGCCAGCGGTATATACTCATGCAGTCACAAAGAGCAGGACACGACCGAGTGACTAAGGACGCACACACTGCTTGTTTTCCCTCCCTACTGATTTGGAAGCTGTGCATACTACTGGCATCTGGCATTCTTTTAGTGACTCTCCATGCTTAATATGCTCGTATACAGAGACAGAAATCGCCCACGGACAATTCTGTGTGATTCCACTCATATGAATGAGGCCCCTGTGCTGTGCTCAGTCACGCCCGAGTCTTCGTGAGCCCATGGACTGTAGCCTGCCGCATTCCTCTGTCTATAGAATTTTTCAGCCGAGAGCACTGGAGTGGCTTGCCATTTCCTACTCCAGAGGATCTTCCCAACCCAGGGATCGAACCAGGGTCTCCTGTGGCTTCTGCATTGCAGGCGGAGTCTTTACCACTGAGCCACATGAGAAGCCCCTGAATGAGGTCCCTAGAGGAGTTAAATCCATAGAGACACAGAGGGTAACCATGGTTGCCAGGAGTCGAGGGAGGGGCACGCGGGGCGTTTGCATTTGAGGGCATGGAGTCTCAGTTTGGGGAGGTGAGAAGTTCTGGGGGGCAGTGGCGATGGTTACACAGCAGTGTGAACCCAGAGAATGCGCTGAACTTTGCACCTGACATGGCTCGAGCGGTAAACTGTGTGGTACGTGTATCTTACCACGATAAGAATAAAAGCGAACCAAAGCTCTCAAACATTCCACGAAGAAGAGAAACAAATGCATAAAAATGAAAAAAGACCATCGCTGTTTACAGGTAACGTAAGTGTTCAAAAGCAAGCAAAACAAAGCAAAAAACAAAGTATATCTATGTATTTAATAAGAACATTTAGCAAATTTGCTGAATACAAAAATCAATATTCCAAACTCAATTGCATTTCCATACACTGACATCAGCTACAAGCAGTAAGAAAATGTAAAGTTTAAATGCTTTTATAATCTCAGAATATAGATATAATACCCAGGAGTAAAACTGGGAAGAAGTATGTAAACACTTTACAGGAAAAGTGTTAACTCTTTTTTAAAAGACATTACAGAAAATCTAAGTAAAAGGAAAGTGATGCTGTATTTGTTAAAGATGTTAAATTTCCCAAACCTGATAAGAAGATTTAATACAGTTACACACAAAAAAATCCAAACAAGTTTTCCATGGAACTTGGCAAGCCAGTTTTCAATTTTGTGTATGAGCATATGCCTGAGATCAGCTAAAACAATCCTGGAGAAGAGACAACCTGGAGAGCTGGCCCCACCAAACATCAATAATTATGGTAAAGCTGAAGCCATTAGACCATTTGGCTTAGATTCTGGGGTGGACAAAGAGGGCAACAGAAAAGAACAAGAGCACAAGTGAATACATATTTTTGGAAACTTGAAGCATAGTTTTGAGTGAGTAAACAGTGCAGATCGATGAACAAAGACGGAGTTTTCATGAGATACTGGGAAACTGGCTAAACAAACCCCTACCTCACATCATAGTTAGAAATACATTTCTAGTGATTAAAGACAAAAGATGAAAACCACAACTAAAAAGAAATATAAAATATTTCTCAAGCAAAAGCAAACAACAAAGGAAAATCTGACGATACTATAATTATTATTAAAATTTTGAACTGTATTAAAAGAAAATTGATTCAACTATATTAAAATTAAGAAAAACAATTCCTTAAAAGAAACCATAAAGAACGTGAAAAGAGAAGTCACAGACGGGGTGAAATATTTGCGACACATCTAACTGACAAGAGGGAGCACACAGAACACGCACGGGACTCCCAGGAATCAATATGCCAAGGCAAACGGTCTCACAGGAAAAAATGGTCAAGACGCAGGAACAAGCATCTCCCAGAAACAGAAACATGTGGGCTCATGAGTATCTGGAAAAGCCCAGCAGCACCAGCAGTTCCGGACACGCCTCTTTAAAACCCTCAGGGGCTTCTGTTTCAGATCACAGGCTGACCATATTCATCTCATTGTCTTTCCTCCAAACTCCGCTTAAAACTACAGCAACAAGCATTTCTTATGACATAAATCATTAGGGATAGAAGAACAGAACAGGAGAGGAAACCAACCAGATTCCGGAAGCTGGAAAGCATGTGAACAAGTGGTATCTGCCTTAGCAGACCAGAGGAAGATAAATTCTAGGCTAACAAGGGAAAAAACTGTGAATTAACCTGGCTTGTTCCCAAGACTCTTCAAATATTCAGGAAGTGGTGGTAGCAGGTGTTTCTGGGGCTGGGGAGGCAGAGGGGGTGGCAGAACCCAACCAAAGTGAGGCGAAGGCAGTGCCAGAGCACAGAAGTTAAGGATGTGGCATCAAAGCCACGGGGAAATGCAAACCAAGGCCACAGAGCGAGGTCACCGCACAGGCAGCAGAACATCTGAAACAGAAAGGAACGACCAAACCCAGGTGAGACTGCTGAGCACTGGGGCTCTCCCACACACTGCTGAGCACTGGGGCTCTCCCACGCACCACTGAGCACTGGGACTCTCCCACGCACCGCTGAGCACTGGGGCTCTCCCACGCACCGCTGAGCACTGGGGCTCTCCCACGCACTGCTGAGCACTGGGCTCTCCCATGCACCGCTGAGCACTGGGGCTCTCTCACACACCGCTGATGGGAATATAAAATGGTAAAAACACTGTGGAAAACAATCTGTGGTTTCTTACACAAACAAACATACACTTACCATATGACCTAGCAGTTGCGCTCCTGGGCATTTGTCCTGGATGAATGAAAATTGATGTTTGTGCAAAAAAAATCTGTTCATAATTGTTCACAGCAGCTGTATGCATCATAGCCAGCAACTAGAACACACTGAATGACCCCCAGCAGGTGAATGGTTAAACACAACGGCACAGCTGTGGAATAGCACCAGAAGGAACCCACTATTGACACATAGAGCAATCTGAGTAGCTCTCAGTTATGCCGAGTGGAAAAAGGTCAGCTTCACATTCACATGCTGTCCGATGCCATTTATGTAGTGTTGTAGAAATGACAAAATTATACGGATGAAAACAGGTAGTTGGTTGCCAGGAGTTAGGGATGGTCGTGGGGGTGGGGTGGATGGAAGATTTGACTTTAAAGAGTGACATGGGGGCGATTTCATGGTAAGGGATGAGTCTGTATCTTGATGGAGCAGTGAAGGGTGCATTTGGAGATCAAGAAAACAGTGACCTCGGCCTTTAGAACAGCAGCATGGAAACCAGAAAACAGTGGAGCAATGCCTCCATAATTCTGAAGGAAATTGATTTCCAACCCACATTTCCATATCCAAACCCACTGGCAATCAACTCTATGGATGGAATAAAATTATTTTCAGAGATACAACGTAAAGAAGGCCGACTGCCAAAAACTGATGCTTTTGACTTGTGGTGCTAGAGAAGACTCTCTCTCTCTCTCTCTCTCTTTTTTTTTTTTTTGTTTTGGAAAGAAGACTCTTGAGAGTCCCTTGGACTGCAAGGAGATCAAACTTGTCCATCCTAAAGGAAATCAACCCTGAATAATGGAAGAACTGATGCTGAAGCTGAAGGTTCAATACTTTGGCCATCTGATATGAAGAGTCAACTGACTGGAAAAGACTCCGATGTTGGAAAGACTGAAGGCAAAAGGAGAAGAGGGCAACAGAGAATGAGATGGTTATAGAGCATCACCAACTCAATGGACATGAATTTGAGCAAACTCTAGGAGATAGTGGAGGAGAGAGGAGACTGGCGTGCTGCAGTCCATGAGGTCACTAAGAGTCAGACACGACTTCACGACTGAACAGCAACGAGAAAAACACACATCTCAAGCAACTTACCTCCTGTGTGTCTTTCCTCAATAAATTGCCATGGATATGGGAGTAAACAAGGAAACCACAAGATCCAGAAAACAGAAGTAAAGGGCTCTCAGGACACACAAGGCAGCCAGTCTGGGTCAGAGGAGCGCTTTCAGGAGACTGACACATTGAGAACTGTCATCACCATGATTTCCATGGATGAACCAACTTTTTATTTTCACTTATAACCACAGGAGAATGCTCCCCACCAAAACAAGACAGCAAACCAGGAAGGCACAAGTGGGATTCAGGAGACAGGCTCCCACCCAGGGGAAAGGCAAGACGCCAGCAGAAGCCAATGCCAGGGAGCCGCTCTCCTCTGCCCAGAGAGTGGGCAGGCGGGTCAGAGGAGAAAGAGAACTCTAAGCAAAGAGCCTCCAGGAACAACTAACACGGGAAAGGGCATCAAAAGGGTATCGGGAAGCGTAGGAAGAATGAGTAACAAATATTTAGCAAATGAAAAAGTAAGGCAACTAATAACTTTAGGAAACACAAAGAGTAAGAAAGGAAATAACTGAAGTATACTATAATGCTAAGTTAAGCTACGATTGTACAGATAGAGTGCAATCTACAATAACAGATTCCATTTGGTTCAACCAAAAATTATAATATAACTATCTCAGGGAGAGTAGGGAGGGGAAGCAGAGGAGGTGTCAGAATTTGAGGGCTAAACCATCACAATGGAAAGTCATGCTCTGGAAGTGTTAGTCACTTAGTCGTGTCTGACTCTTTTGCGACACTGTGGTCTTTTTTATAGCCTGCCGTGAATAGGAAGTCTTAAACATTTATCTCTAAATTGATTAATCAAAAGGTAGAAGGATTGATAGGTAGATTAAAATACAGAAAGATGTGGACCGTGAAAGCCAGAAAAGTTATTTCAAAAGCTAATGATGGCTGAGTCTGGCAAGATCAAGGAAGGGAGGATCAGTTGAACACCGTGTTTTGTCTAAGATATTTAACGCCACAGCAGCCCCTGAGTCTGAATTTTCACCTTTTCCTGGGAGAGCAATGTGCAGCATGATACTCAGAGTGCTGGGCCGTGAGCTGGAGCTCCCAGTCGGCTATGCAGGCACTGGGTAAACAGCTGATACACTCACAGCCCTTCTGTTTATCACGCTCAGCAGAGCGCTTAATAAATCACATGAGAAACCCAACGTGCTGTGCTGTGCTTACTTGCTCAGTCCTGTCCGACTCTTTGTGACCACAGAGACCATGCAGCCCACCAGGCTCCTCTGTCTATGAGGATTCCCCAGGCAAGAATGCTGGAGTGGGTTGCCCTACCCTCCTCCAGAGGATCTGCACTGCAGGTGGATTCTTTAGCGTCTGAGCCACCAGGGAAGCCCAAGAATACTGGAGTGGGTAGACTATGCCTTCTCCAGGGGATCTTCCCCACCCAGGAATCAAACCAGGGTCTCCTCCACTGCAGGCAGATTCTTTACCAGCCGAGGACCAGGGACGCCTGAAGAAACCTAAACTTCATCATAAAAATAGCCTTCGTGTCAGATGGTTTTGCCCAACGGTAGGCAAATGTTCTGAGCACGTTTAAGGTCAGTTAGGCTAAGCTATGACAATCTTCCCTAGTGGCTCAGATGGTGAAGCGTCTGCCTACAATGCGGGAGACCTGGGTTCAATCCCTGGGTGGGGAAGATCTCCTGGAAAAAGAAATGGCACCCCACTCCAATACGCTCGCCTGGAAAACCCCATGGACGGAAGAGCCTGGTAGGCTACAGTCCATGGGGTTGCAGAGTCAGACACTACTGAGCAACTTCACTTTCACTTTCAGGCTAAGCTACGATGTACAGCAGGTGAGGTGCATTTTGACTTGTATTTTCAACTTCGGATGGGCTCATCATGACAAAGGGAGTGACAGAGGATGAGACGGTTGGATGGCAACATCCACTCAGTGGACATGGGTTTGAGCAAACTGCAGGAGACAAGGAAGGACAGGGAAGCCTGGCGCGCTGCAGTTCACGGGGCTGCAGAGTCGGACGCGACTGAGTGACTGAAAGCAGCAGACCCCACGGTAAAGGGCGCTCTGCACACAAGTTGCCACTTCGTTTCGTCCACCACAGGCAAGTTCTATGGCATCCAGTTGATTGCACTGTATTTAACTTGCATTTATTCGTTAATTTAAAACAAAGCAACAAAATGCCATTTTACTACAACAAAATTTGCTCAAGTTAAAAAGTAGGCGGATTCCAGGTACTGGAAAGGATGTGGGGCAACAGGAGCTCTCAGCCGAGGGAGCCGAGTCACAGCTACTTGGGAAAACCCTTCACCGTGTGAGTAAAGGTGAGCTGAGGAGAAGGCAATGGCACCCCACTCCAGCACTCTTGCCTGTGAAATCCCATGGACGGACGAGCCTGCTGGGCTGCAGTCCATGGGGTTGCTGAGGGTCAGACATGACTGAGTGACTTCACTTTCACTTTTCACTTTCATGCATTGGAGAAGGAAATGGCAACCCACTCCAGTGTTCTTGCCTGGAGAATCCCAGCGATGGCGGAGCCTGGTGGGCTGGCGTCTATGGGGTCGCACAGAGTCGGACACGACTGAAGCGACTCAGCAGCAGCAGCAACACATAATTCCGCACCTGGCGATGTGTCTAGAGCAGTGCTCCCTAACCTTTTCCACTTGTGCAGGAAGGGACAGTATTACCCTGCGTGGCACCGTGGAGTAGGTGGGCCAAGCAGCTCCAGGACACCAGGGCCAGCCAGGAGGGCAGCCCAGACTGCCCCAGCGCCCGTTCAGCTACTGAAGCACCGGGGGTTCCATCACTCAGGTGCATCTCCAGCCCAATCACTGCAGCCAGCGGGCTCTTCCAGAGAGACGAGCACACGGTGCTCCTAAATCAGGCTGATTACCGCAGGCCTGTGATGGCAAATAGCCCCGAGACGACATAAGCATCCATGAACAACAGCGCCGACCAGCACACCGTGATGGAGCCACACATCGGAACACTAACAGCAGGCCAGACTGTCGATGACACCAGAGCGTGAAAACGGATGGATCTCACGCGTGTGATACTGAACAGAAGAAGCAAGATACAATGGGCACATGTGAGGGAAGGCTGTATTTATGTAAAGTTTAAAAGGCACCTAAAACTGAACTATATATTTTGGGGGACTACAAGTATAAATGGCAAACATGATATAGAGAAGCAAGGGAAAGATGAATATAAATTCGAGCTAGTATTACCTGGGGGAGGTGGGGAGGGTTGGAAGGCAGTGTGAGTGGTCTTGAGCAAGCTGTGCTTGAAGGGAGATTTTCTTTTTTATCCTGGGTGGTGGCTACACAGGAGTTCACATTATAATTATTTGTATAATTGTTGTCATTCTTATTACTCTTTAAAATATTTTTTCTCATGGGTACAATTCTAAGGCATGCATAGATTCCGTGTGTCTGTGTGTGTGTGTACACATGTGTGCTCAGTCATATCCAACTCTCACGACCCCGTGGACTGTAGCCCCCCAGGCTTTGTCCATGGGATTCTCTAGGCAGGAATACTGGGGTGGGTTGCTACTTCCCACTCCAGGGGATCTTCGCCACGTGGGCATTTAACTTACATCTCTTGCGTCTCCTGCACTGGCAGGCAGATTCTTTACCAACTGTGCCCCCTGGGAAGCCTCATGCATAGATTCTAGCTGCCACTAATATCTGTGCTCTTTCTTCTCAAGTAATAGAACCCCCAGTTTTTAGCTGAGCACATGGCCACCAGGAATAGACTGAATTTCCCAGTCCTATTTGCAATACAATCAGTTCAGCCATGTTCCTCTTACAATGGAAATAAGAGGAATCTGTGTGTATAACTCCTTGGAAGTGTTCTTATTGGGGAAAGGGAAGGTGTGCCCTTCTTTAGCTCTCCTCCCTGTTGGTTGAGATGTGATGTAATGGCTGGAGCCCCAGCAGCCATCTTGGACCATGGTGTGACCTCAGGAATAAAAGTCACACACAGTGGAGGCAGAAGTGTCCAAGGGACCCGACACAGGGCACACACGATGGTCCTGGGCTGACCCTTTCAGACTTCACAACAGGAGGAGAAACATAATGCTGAATTCACGATCATTCTGTTATATCCGGGCAAGCCTAATCCTAATCTGGTGTAAGAGTGAGATGCAGCAGAAAATCCTATAAAATCAGAGAACTTAAGGTCACTACTTCCCCCCCCCCAGCTGCGGGGCTCTGCATTTATCTGCTATTTGGTCTTCAGAGAAGCCCTATGGGGGCACATGTCTCCCCTGAATCAGAAAGGGAAACCAAGCCCCACAGAAAGCATGTGGCTTGCTTGGCATTACACACCCAGCACCCCAGGCTACACGTGAGTGATGTTCTCATTTTTCTCCAAACAGATGCTTTCCTTCCATGTTCCAGAAGTCCAGGGCCCAGCAGAAGGCAGCAGTTGACACGGGGACATCTCTGGGACCCTGGTGAACCTGCAGGGGTGTGTCTGCCCCTGTGGCCCGGGAATCTGGGAGTAGAAGGCAGTGAAGCCCGAGAGTTAGGCTGGTTCCAGCCTCAGGCCCTGCCCTCGCCAGACTAACTCTCCAGGTGACTCCAGGCCAAGTCTCATTTCTCAGGATGGCTCTCCACAGGCTCACGTCCAGAGCATGACCACTTCTGGTTGGAAGTGGGGGGCCCTGGGGGGCTGGCCTGGGGTGGAGAAGTTTGGCACAGTTGGCGCAGGGCCTGGGAGAGAGGGGCTGAACGGAAGAGAGCAGCGTCCCACTCTCTGCGTGCCTTTGTGCGCCTCCCTGTCGGGCGGGCAGGGCGGGGCCAGTCTCCCTTTCCTCACTGCAGGGATGGGGCGTGCCCGACCCTCATTCTAGGGCTCCTTCAGCCTCTATGTGCTCCAGCCTGGGCTGGGCTCTGTGCCAGGCACCAGGAGGCTCAGCGGGCAGAAAGGGAAGAAGAGCCGGGTACACAGAGCCCAGGACTGGAGCCTGGGGAACCTGGGGTGGTGGTTTCTGGGGAACTTGGAGGAGCCTGGTGGTGCCTGGGGAGCCTGGGGGGTGGAGAACCTGGAGGAGCCTGATGTACTGGGCAGACTGGGGTCCCATTCCGTCACCAGCACACCGACTGGCTGTCTGATGCCGGGCAAGTCCATTTAAGACTCTGCGGGCACGGGAAACAGACCATGGGCCCTTGAAGCATCCTTTAAATGGCGGCCCCATGGAGAAGCCTGGGTTAGTGCCCAGCACAGCGTGCACAGCGTGGGGACCTGGCAGAGGGCAAGTGCCTGGCAGTGGTCGCAGTGGAGCACGGGACACAGAGGAGGTGCCCCAGCTGCGTGGCCTGAGGACAGCGGGGGGACAGCCGGGCCACAGGGAGGACGCAGGCCGGGACCACACGTGTGTGGCTGACTCCGGAGGGGCACTGGGTGAGACTGTCCCCACGGGAGGAGAGGGGTCAAGGAAACCGAGTGACCGGCCTGGACATGGCCCCCATGCCAGCTGGGCGCCAGAGCCCACCCTGCCTCACCCCCTTGGCGCACTCTGCTGCGAGGCTCGGCCGGTACTGCCCAGACTCCCTGACACCGGCAGCTTTTGTCCCAGGATTTATTTTTCCATCAGACGGATATCAGAGTCTCTTCACGTGGTGCTCTCCCGCGTCAGCAAAATAAAGATGCAAATAACCCCCCTGACCTGCTGCTGGGGCCACCGAGAAGGAACGCAGCGCCGGCCGCCCCCGCCGCACGTGGAGGCTTTGAATTTTAAATTTCATTTTCCCATCGCTTTTCAATAAATGCTTTTCCCCATGATGGCTCGAGTCCTGACCTTATAATGCCTGAGTTAAAAGGCAGTGTCTTGTTTCCAGCTGCAGATAATTTACTTTTGAATGGTCCAATTACACGGCAGCCGGCAGCCGGGGCTCTGCCTGGCCGCGCGGAGACAGGCCGTTTGCAGGGAATAACGCTGTCGCCTCAACATCTGAGTCGTCTGACCCGGGCCTGTCTAGGCGGGGCTGGCGGGCAGGGCCCGGGCCTCTAAGGAGCCTTGACAGGCGCATCCCTGGAGGGGACCCCTGTGCCCTCCTCACCCTCAGGCTGAGGCCAGCCCTGAGAGGCAGGTGACCCCTGCTGGCACCGCCGGCCGGGACCCTGGGGAGGCCGGCACACTGCCTGTTTCTCCTGCTGCCTGACTCTCTGCAGCCTGGAGGCCGCCAGTGAGTGAGCGCTGCCTGCCCAGGGAGACGTTAATGGAGGCATGAAATACAGCATCATGCTTTTGAAAGAAGCGTGACATCTGACCTAGCGCTAGCCCCAGTTCGTTATAACAAGGCGGCTTTATGAATTTCACGTCCAGGTAACAAAATCTGAACCAACTGTTCATGCCTTCAAATTTCTTTCAATGAAACCGAAGCATTTTGCTTTTCTGTAATGTTTCTTTCCTGGGCAAAAAAAAAAAAAAAATGTGGGTTCCTTCCTGGTTTTGCTTCAGAGAGTGTCTAGATCTGGGTGGTCCCATTTTAGAGCCTAAAGAAAAACTCCTAGCCCTTCTTCCAGGAGAGGAAGGAAAGGACAAAGCGACTCTGGGCCTGTCCATGGTGTAAGAATGTGTCTGTCTCCAGAAACCAACAGGACCTCCTGAATTTTAAACCCAGATACTCTTCCCTTTGAATTTCCTCTCACAAACAAATCTGAATTATTGACAAAGAGAGGAAAGGAAACTCCCCGGCCCCTGGCACGTGTACAGTGAGAGGGCACGACCTACTTCACCCTGGACCGCCCTGTGCCTTGTCACGGGGACACTCGGGTGGTCGGCCGCAGCAGGGGCCAGGCTGAAATCCCTGATCGAGTGCAGGCCATCCTGAAACTTCAGTTCGGCTCCCTGGACCCTGGGGTCTCCCACGTGGAAACTGGAGCCTGCGGAGGGGCCAGTGAAGGGGGCTGGGCTCCAGGAGGTCAGGGGGCTCCGGGGGGGCATGGGCCGCCCGCCCCCCGCCTCTCTTCTCAGTGCATCTTCAGCCCACCAGGTGCAGCCACCCCACTGCAAGCCCATCCACACACGCCTTGGTGCTGAAGCCCCTCGTGCGCAGGGGCCTTGGCACAGCTCGGGGTGTCCAGGCTGGTGGCCATTAAGAGGACGGAAGGGACATCCCCGGAGGCTCTGGTCACGCTTCCAGTCAGTTCAAAGGCTGCCGTGGAGAGGCGGCTCAGTTCAAATTGCGGCTGCTGCTCGAGCGTGTCTGCACGCCAGGCACTGGGTCCTGCATCTCAGACGCTGGATTTACCTGCAGTGTGTCAGAGGTGGCTGCAAATTTCCTGCCACTGTCCATGGGAAGGCAGAGTTTACTTCTCCATCCCCTTCAATCTGGGGCCACACGGAAAGGTCACCTGGAGGAGCCACAAGGAGAGCAAGGAAGAGGCGCTGGGACCAGGGGGACACAAGTGAGGAACAGAAAGCGCCAAGACCCCGAGCCGACAGGTCGGTGGAGCTGCAGCCCTCTGGCTCAGCTGCCCTATGTCCGCCCCAGCGCGGAGGGAGGAAGCCCCGCAGACACCACGACAGACTCAGAGACGAGCTGTCCGTGGGGCCTGGCGAAGTCAGCACCCAATGAAAGAAAGCAGCTACGTCTGCGGCAGCAGGCTCTGTCCCCGTCAAGAGAAGCTTGGGGCTGGCCCAGAGCTGGTCCTGGCTGCCATCGGAAAGGAAAGGTGAGAGGAGCCGAGGTGATGGCAGGGTCGAATGGGGGCATGGAGAGGTCACGTGACCTGAACAAGGGCAAGGTAAGTGTGTTCCTGGGTGTCTGGGGAGGGCGGCCGGGGAGGCCCACCACTGATCAGGGGTTCAGAAGCACAAGCCCCAGGACCAGCAGCCCTCGTCCCTCCCGCTGGCCTCAGCTGCACCCGCTTCCTGTGAGGCTTCCGTCCGTGGGAGGCCCACTGCGGGCCACCTAAACTGCCAGGGAAGGAAAAGGACACCCTGCTGCCCCAGGAAGGCTGGCCAAGCACTCTCCTTCCAGAATCAAGTAGCTCGGCTCCCACGAGTACCAGGACCCACGCAGAGAGGGCATCTGGGGCCCCCTCCAAGCGCTCACATTGACACAGGAGAGCAAGGGGCTTCTCCTGCAGCTGAGCTGGGGGGCTGAGGCCTGGGAGTCTGAGGGCGGGGGGGGCCGGTGTCCCGCCCACCCCTCTGACCATATGAGTGAGGACGACAATTGAGGCGGAACCCGTGCAGAGCCAGCTTATGGAAGTTCGGTCTGGAATGTTCTCTCTGAGGCTGCAGACCACCTTCCTCACAGGGCTCATCAGAGGCACTGACCTCTGCTCTGAGGCTCCGCCCACGTGAGGCTCCGCCCAGATAATGCTCCGCCCATGTGAGACTCCTCCCCTTCACCACTGCCTGGGTCGGGGGCAGCCTGGCCTCCTCAAGCTCCCCTTCTCTACAGAGAGGCCCTGGCATCCCCAGACCGTGCCCCTGGCACTCTCTCGCCCCGCTGGAGTCACCTGTCCTGAGCTCACCTGTCCCGGCCTCAAGGCACAGGTGAGATGACAGGGCCCAGAGGAGGAGGGGCCCCTGTGCCCCCCAGGCCAGGCCTTTCGAATACCAGCAGGGGTCAGGGGTCAGGGTTGGGCACTCCCAGGAGGCAGCAAGGTGTGGGGCCCACAGAGGCCTGGGTGGGGTGCAGGGGGCTGCTGGTCAGGACAGTGACAGAGACGTGAGGGGCAGAGACCCCACGTCCTCAGAGCTCGCTGGCCCCCAGAACAGAGAGCACCTCCGGGGCAGTGGGAGGAGAGGGAAGGGAGGGGCGGCCCAGGCCAGGCCTCGGGGGCTCACCCGGCCTGCCGTCCCAGGTCACACCTCCCCTGCGCTCCCGGCAGCTGGCTGCTCCTCCTTGTCCACCATCCCAGGTCACACCTCCCCTGTGCTCCCAGCAGCTGGCTGCTCCTCCTTGTCCACCATCCCAGGTCACACCTCCCCTGCGCTCCCGGCAGCTGGCTGCTCCTCCTTGTCCACCATCCCAGGTCATGCCTCCCCTGCCCTCCCGGCAGCCGGCTGCTCCTCCTTGTCCACCATCCCAGGTCACGCCTCCCCTGCGCTCCCGGCAGCTGGCTGCTCCTCCTTGTCCACCATCCCAGGTCA
>SJXQ01003666.1:277894-295237 GCA_006408695.1 Aepyceros melampus | reverse complement strand
ACCGGCCACGACTTCCCGCCTATCAGATCGGCGGGAATTGACAAGGCTGACAGCGTTCTGCTGGCGAGGCTGTGGGGAGGGGCGCCCTGAGACAAAGCTGGAGAAGCAAAAAGGTCCAGCTCCCACCCAGGGAGACGGACAAGACCTGACAAAGCTGTGAAATGTAATTACCCTTTCCGACAGCCCCCTGCTCCAAGGAACCTGCCTCAGACACGCACCAGGGGCACACAGAGCCGCGGGGCCGTTAGCAACACTCTGAGGGACTATTAGCCACAGCAGAAGACTGCGGCCACCCCGTGCGCCCAGCACCGGGAGCTGACTGGTGGCTGAGTAGAATGTGCCCCGCGATGGAACAGCGTCCCCGCAAATGTGAAATGAGAAGGGTCTCTACATCTCACTGAGGTCTGTTCAAAAGCAAGGTGCAGAACTGTGAGATTCCTGTGTCTCCTTTATTCAAGAAAAGAGGAGAATAAAACCAAACTGGATGGAAACAGTCACAGAGGCGGGGAGGCGAGGGCCGGCAGGGAAACCCAGCTTCTCCAAACGTGCCCTTCCTTGTTGTTTGGGCTTGAGACTCTTGTAAATATTTCAAACAACTGTAAGACCAGAATCAAATCACAGAACTTCTGCTCTGTGACAGACGCCATTCAGAGAGAGAAGTCAAGTCACAGAAAATCTTTGCAAAACACCTGAGAAAAGACTGATGTCAGAAACACAGCCTGGCCTTGGTACAGACAGGGCCTGCATCCGAGGATTCAACCCCAAACCCAGGATCGAAAATTTGTTGTTTTAATTCCATAAAATTCTGAAAAGCAGAAAAATGCATCTGCTCCTCACCAACACCTGTGTACATATCATCTGCACGTCTTTGGGGAGAGGTCACAGGTTACACACAAATACGATACCACTTTATAGAAGGGATTTGAGTGGCCATGGATTTAGGCCTCTGGAGGTGGGGCTGGGGGACAGTTCCCGAACCAGTTCCCTGTGGTATCTTCTATGACTGTTTACTTAAAACCTAGGAACTCTTCTGGCGGGACTCCACGCTTCCACTGCAGAGGGCATGGGTTCAAGCCCGGGTCAGGGAAATACAATCCTGCGGGCCACACAGCACAGCCAATAGAGGGAAAAAATACTTAAAACCTAATAAAAATAAGGAAACAGAGCCCGATTAAAACGGGCTAAAGCGCTACATAGACACCTCTTCAGAAGATATGGAGCTGGCAAGTAAGCACGTGAGAAAATGCCTGATATTATGTCATGAGGTGATTGCAAAGTAAAACAGCAAGGAGCTGCCACTCCACACCTATGAAAGTGCAAACGTCCGCAACACCAACAGTGTCGGATGCTGGTGAGGATGTGGGGCAACTGGAACTCTCACTCGCTGTGGGCACGATGCTGCTCTGGAGGGCAAATCAGTGATTTTGTGACAAGCTAAACCTACTCGAACCATACGATCCAGCAACTATGCTCCTTGGTATTTACACAAAGGAGGTGAAAGCGCACATTAACACAAAAACCAGCACCCAGTGCTTATAGCAGCTTTATTCTTAATTGCCAAACCTTTGAAGCAACCAAGATGCCTTCAGTAGGTGAATGAATAAGCAAACTGAAACCTCCAAACAATGGAATATGTTCCAGCCCTGAAACGAAATGAGCTATCAGGCCGTGAAAAGTCCCTGCACGTGGCCGAGTGGAAGAAGCCAGTCAGAAAGGGCTCCATGCTGAGTGATTCCAGCTAGGACGCCCCAGGAAAGGCAGGCCTAGAAAGCCAGTGAAAAGATCCCACTGGGGCTAGGGGCTGAGGTGGGTGCCAAGGCAGAGTACAGAGGGTTTGGGGGAAGGGGAGCTGTTCTGTGGGATTCCATGAGGCCAGCCGCCTGTCAGTATACATTTGTCAGAGCCCGCAGAAGGTACCGCTCCGAGTGAGCCCGACTATAGACTCTGCCCCTTGGGCGATGGTGATGAGTCAGGATAGGTTTGTCTTTCATAACAAATGAACCACACTAACCCGATATTAGTAACGGGAATAATAGGGGCTGGGGAGGGGTACGTGGGAATTCTGTACTTTCTCATCAATTTTTCTGTAAACCTAAAACATCTTTTTTTTAAAGTCTATTAGTTAGAAAAAATCAATAAGATGAAGAAATGCAAAAAATTAAATTGTGATAATAAAGCAACCTCTAGAAATCAAAATGAAAACAAAATGAATCTGTGTATCAAGTCAGTAGCTGTACTGCACAGAGGAGATGTATTTTGAGTGACTTTAAAACACGATCATTTGACTATCCCAACTGGGACATACCCTAAGGACAAAAATAACAATAAAGAAATATTCATATATATTCCGACTCTTTGCAACCCCATGGACTGCAACCTACCAGGCTCCTCCGTCCATGGGAGTTTCCGGGCAAGAATATTGAAGTGGGTTGCCATTTCCTTCTCCAGGAGCTCTTCCCAACCCAGGGATTGAACCTGTGTCTCCAGCATTGTAGGCAGACAGTTTACCGTCTGAGCCACCAGGGAAGTACATTCATATATATATATATGATAAGATAGATAGATAGGTAGATGAGTCAGCTATTAGTGTGTAACAAGCTACCCCGGGGCTTTGTGGATTAAAGCAGTGCTTTATTATTTCTCACGATTCTGTGGGTTGCAGGGCCAGTTCCCATCCTCTTGCACTTGGACTCTTGTGTGGCCGTGGTCGCCTACAAGCCCAGCTGGGCTGGAAGGCCCAGGATGGCCGACTCTACATGTCTAGTAAGAGGTGGCTGTTGAGGGGGCACTCCAAGCAGCCTCTTACACTCCGGTGCCCACCAGGAGCAGTGCCTGTCTTACCCTGCAGTGGGCTTGAGTCAGGTCCCGACATTAAGCTACACAGCGGCGTCCCAAGAGAGCGAAGGTGGCAGCTTCAAGGCCTCTTAGAGTTTGGCCTCAAAAGCGCACATTGTCCTTCCACTACGTAATATTGGTCAACGCAAGTCACAAGGCCAGCCCAAAATCAGGAAGTGAGGTCCGTCCCACTTCTGTTCGGCTTGTCCTTGCTCAGTCGCCAAGTAGTGTCTGACTCTCGCGACCCCGTGGACTGCAACGCGCCAGGCTCCTCTGTCCTCCACTGTCTCCTGGAGTTTGTTCAAATTTGCGTCCACTGAGTCGGTGATGCCATCCAACCATCTCATCCTCTGCCCACCCTCCCTTCTCCCTTTGTCTTCAGTCTTCCCAGCATCAGGGTCTTTTCCAGTGAGTCTGCTCTTCGCATCAGGTGGCCAAAGTATTAGAGTTTCAGCTTCAGTATCAGTCCTTCCAGTGAATATTCAGGACTGATTTTCTTTAGGATTGACTGGTTTGCTCTCCTTGCAGGCCTAGGAACTTATAAGAGTCTTCTCCAATACCACAATTCAAAAGCATCAGTTCTTTGGCACTCATCCTTCTTTATGATCCAACTCTCGCATCTATACATAACTACTGAAAAAACCATGCTGCTGCTAAGCTGCTGATAAGTCACGTCAGTCGTGTCCAACTCTGTGTGACCCCACAGACGGCAGCCCACCAGGCTTCCCCATCCCTGGGATTCTCCAGGCAAGAACACTGGAGTGGGTTGCCATTTCCTTCTCCAATGCATGAAAGGAAAAGTGAAAGTGAAGTCGCTCAGTTGTGTCCAACTCTTAGCGATCCCGTGGACTGCAGCCCACCAGGCTGCTCCGTCCATGGGATTTGCCAGGCAAGAGTGCTGGGGTGGGGTGCCATAGTTTTGACTATGTGTACCTTCTTCAGCAAAGTGATGTCTCTGCTTTTTAATACACTGTCTAGGTTTGTCATAGCATTCCTTCCAATGAGAAGGCATTTTTGAATTTCATGGCTGCAGTCACCATCCACAGTGATTTTGAAGCCCAAGAAAATTAAATCTGTCACTGCTTGCATTTTTTCCCCATCTATTTGCCATGAAGTGATGGGACTGGATGCCATGATCTTCCTTTTTTTTTAATATTGAGTTTTAAGCCAACTTTTTCACTTTCTTCTTTCACCCTCCTCAAGAGGCTCTTTAGTTCCTCTTACTTTCTGCCATTAAGGTGGTATCATCTGGATATCTGAGGTTTTGATATTTCTCCAGGCAGTCTTGATTCCAGCTTGTGCTTCATCCAGCCTGGCATTTCACATGATGTACTCTGCATAGACGTTAAATAAGCAGGGTGACAACATACGGCCTTGGCATGCTCCTTTCCCAATTTTGAACTCACCTAATGTTCCATGTCCAGTTCTGACTGTTGCACCTTGACCTGCATACAGGTTTCTCAGGAGACAGGTCAGGTGGACTGGTATTCCTATCTCTTTCAGAATTTTCCGCAGTTTGTTGTGATCCACATAATCAAAGTCAATGAAGCAGAAGTAGATACTTTTCTGGAATTCCCTTGCTTTCTCTATGATCCAACAGATGTTGGCAATTTTCTCTCTGGTTCCTCTGCCTTTTCTAAATCCAGCTTGTACATCTGGATGTTCTCAGTTCACATCCTGCTGAAGCCTAGCTTGAAGGAGTTTGAGCATTGCCTTGCTGGCATGTGAAATGAGCACAGTTGTACAGTAGTTAGAACATTTTTGGCATTGCCCATCTTTGGGATTGGAATGAAAACTGACATTTTCCAGTCCTGTGGCCCCTGCTGAGTTTTCCAAGTTTGCTGGCATATTGAGTGCAGCACTTTCACAGCATCATCTTTCAGCATTTGAAATAGCTCAACTGGAATTCCATCACCTCCACTCACTTTGTTTGTAGTGATGCTTCCTAAGGCGCTCCTGATTTCACTCTCCAGGATGTCTGGTCCTAGGTGAGTGGCCACACCATCGTGATTATCCGGGTCAGCAAGACCGTTTCATGTGGCTCTGCTGTGTATTCTTGCCACCTCTTAATCTTCTGTGCTTCCGTTAAGTCCTTACCTTTCTGTTCTTTATCATACTCATCCTTGCATGTGATGCTCCTTTGATGTCTCCAATTTTCTTGACGTGACCTCTAGTCTTTCCATTCTATTTTTTCCCTCTATTTCTTTCCACTGTTCATTTAAGAAGACTTTCTTGTCTCTCCTTCTATTCTCTGGAACTCTACATTCAGTTGGGTGTATCTTTCCCTTTCTCCTTTGCCTTTCACTTCACCATTTTTTAAAGCTTCTTCAGACACCACTTGGCCTCCTTGCATTTCTTTTTCTTTGGGATGGTTTGGTCACTGCCGCCTGTACAATGTTACAAACCTCCATCCGTAGTTCTTCAGGCACTTTGTCTATCAGATCTAATCTCTTGGATCTATTTGTCACCTCTGCTCTATAATCATAAGGAATTTGATTTAAGTCATATCTGAATGGCTGAGTGATTTTCCCTACTTTCTTCAATGTAAGCCTGAATTTTGCAATAAGGAGCTGATGATCTGAGCCACAGAAAGCTCCAGGTCTTGTTTTTGCTGATTGTATAGAGTTTCTCCATCTTTGGCTGCAAGTAATATAATCAGTCTGATTTCAGTGTTGGCCGCTTCGTGATGTCCATGCGTAGAGTGGGCTCTTGTGTTGGTGGAAAAGGATGTTTGCTGAGACTAGTGCATTCTCTTGACAAAACTGTTAGCCTTTGTCCTGCTTCATCTGGTACTCCAGGGCCTATTACTCCAGGTATCTCTTGACTTCCTACTTTTGCATTCCAAGCCCCTGTGATGATAAGGACACCTTTTTTGGTGTTAGCTCTAGAAAGTACTGTAGTGAAGTCGCTCAGTCGTGTCCGACTCTTTGCGACCCCATGGGCTGTAGCCTACCAGGTTCCTCTGTCCATGGTATTTTCCAGGCAATAGTCCCAGAATGGATTGCCATTTCCTTCTCCAGGGTATCTTCCCAACCCAGGGATCAAACCTGGGTCTCCCACATTGTAGACAGATGCTTTACCGTCTGAGCCACCAGGGAAGTCAGAAATCACTGTAGGTCTTCGTATATCCAGTCAACTCCAGTTTCTTTGACATCAGTGGCTGGGGCATAGGCTTGCATTACTGTGATGTTGAATGGTTTTCCTTGGAAATGAACCAAGATCATTCTGTTGATTTTGAGATGGCACCTAAGTACTACATTTTGAACCTTTTGTTGACTGATGGCTACTCCATTTCTTCTAAGGGATTCTTGCCCACAGTAGTAGATACAATGGTCATCTGAGTTAAATTCATCCATTCCCATCCATTTTAGTTCACTGATTCCTGAGATGTTGATGTTCAGTCTTGTCATCTCCTTTCCAGGCTGGGGTAGGTTAACATCATACCTCAAAGAAGCTTGGACAGGGAAATATGATTCTTTGGGGCCACTAACTATGACAGCCTGCTATAGTCCTCCCTCTGGCCCCAGGGATCCATGTCCCTCCCACGACTTCCAAACTCTCATCCGATCATGGCATCGAGGTGCACACGTGGACCAGGCTCTTCTGGGTGCAGGGACTGGAGTGTGGCTGCTCTTAATGCAGGAACTTGTGAGCAAAATCTGAGCGTTACCTGTCCTCCACACACCCAGTATATAGCTGCGAGGCAGGAACAGGAAAACCAAAGACAATAGGCCCTCCCCTTCAAAAGGAGAGTGACAAGAAGCCCACGTAGTCTCTGCTCCAAGGCAGTTATGAAATCCCCTTCCCCTACTTGAGGGACAAAGAAAGTTCCTTGATCGCGTCCTGTTTTCCTTTCTGGGGATGGTGTGTCTAATCATTGTTCTCCTTTGCTCCTGGCTAAACCCTCTGAGATGCCTCTTCTTGTACATGAGAAATGACCCATATAGGCAGCTGAATGTCTGTTCTCAACCTGCTTCCTTCCCAAAAGCCTCTTTTCATTTTGAACTATCTTCTTTATCTAAGCAGGTGGTGTTTTCAGCAATACAACTCCTTTTAAAACTTTGTGGGTTTCCTATGAATCTAATTGAAATTTGTTCCATATTCCAACAGCTACATTCATAGTCCTTTTCTGACACTGATTTCTATTTTGAACCATACGTGAAGCTGTTGTGAAATGAAACCCTTGGGGTTCTCCAAATCCCTTCTGTCTGGATGAATGGGTCTGTTCAGCACTACCTTAAATCTTACAAAATTCTTAATGGGCAACCTGCAGACACTAACTTGATTTATCTTTGGCCTTCATTGCACTTTGTATGTTTTTTACCAGCTACAAATACTGAGCATAAGGGACAGTATCATTTTCTAGCCAAGCACATCCTGAGCCTTCTGCCTTTAAATTCTACTTCCAAATTGAACAACTCCTGCTTTGGGTCATCTCTCTTTCTGTACCTTGTCGCATGCAGTGGAAAGAAGCCAGCTAGCACTTTTAACATTCTGCTTAGAAATTTCTTTAGCCGCATGCCTCAAGTCTGCTTTACCTTCGCAGCTACCACAGGTGATAATTTGTCATTTATTCCTAACTGGCAAGGGTCACCATTCCTCCAGCCTCCAGCATTTTTCTTCACCACTTCCCAGCCTGCAGCCCCTCCAAAGCCAATGCCCCACTTTAGGCTCTTGCTAGGCTGCCACTGTGCTCCCAGTCCCAACACCTGTGCCACTTACTGCTGCTGCTGTTGTTCAGTCGCTAACTCATGTCTGACTCTGCGACCACAGCCCATGCCCAGCAGGCTCCCATGTCCTTCACAGTCTTCCAGAGTTTTCTCAGATTCATCTTTATTGAGTCAGTGATGCTATCTAACCATCTCAACATCTGCCACCACCGCCTTCTTTTACCAGTCTTTCCCAGCATCAGGATCTTTTCCAATGAGTCAGCTCTTCGCATGAGGTGGCCAAAGTATTGGAGTTTCAGCTTCAGCATCAGTCCTTCCAATGAACACCCAGGACTGGTCTCCTTTAGGATGGACTGGTTGGATCTCCTTGCAGTCCAGGGGACTCTCAAGAGTCTTCTCCAACACCACAGTTCAAAAGCGTCAATTCTTTCATGCTCAGCTTTCTTAATAGTCCAACTCTTACATCCATACATGACTACTGGAAAAACCATAGCCTTGACTAGATGGACCTTTGTTGACAAAGTAATGTCTCTGCTTTTTAATATGCTGTCTAGGTTGGTCATAACCTTCCCTCCAAGGAGTAAGCATCTTTTAATCTTATGGCTGCAGTCACCATCTTCAGTGATTTTGGAGCCCAGAAAATAAAGTCAGCCACTGTTTCCACTGTTTCCCCATCTATTTGCCATGAAGTGATGGGACCGGATGCCATGATCTTAGTTTTCCGAATGTTGAGGTTTAAGCCAAACTTTTCACTCTTCTCTTTCACTTTCATCAAGAGGCTCTTTAGTTCTTCTTCACTTTCTGCCATAAGGGTGGTGTCATCTGCATATCTGAGTTTATTGATATTTCTCCCTGCAATCTTGATTCCACCTTGTGCTTCTTTCAGCCCAGCATTTCTCATGATGTACTCTGCATATAAGTTGAATAAGCAGGGTGACAATATACAGCCTTGACATGCTCCTTTTCCTATTTGGAACCAAATAGTCTGTTGTTCCATGTCCAGTTCTAACTGTTGCTTCCTGACCTGCATATGGCTTTCTCAAGAGGCAGGTCAGTTCAGTTCAGTTCAGTCGCTCAGTCGTGTCCGACTCTTTGCGACCCCATGAATCGCAGCACGCCAGGCCTCCCTGTCCATCACCAACTCCCGGAGTTCACTCAGACTCACATCCATCGAGTCAGTGATGCCATCCAGCCATCTCATCCTCTGTCGTCCCCTTCTCCTCCTGCCCCCAATCCCTCCCAGCATCAGGGTCTTTTCCAATGAGTCATTTCTTCGCATGAGGTGGCCAAAGTACTGGAGCTTCAGTTTTAGCATCATTCCTTCCAAAGAAATCCCAGGGTTGATCTCCTTCAGAATGGACTGGTTGGATCTCCTTGCAGTCCAAGGGACTCTCAAGAGTCTTCCCCAACACCACAGTTCAAAAGCATCAATTCTTCTGCACTCAGCCTTCTTCAAGTGGTCTGGTATTCCCATCTCTTTCAGGATTTTCCACAGTTTATTGTGATCCACACAGTCAAAGTCTTTAGCATAGTCAATAAAGCAGAAATAGATGTTTTTCTGGAACTCTCTTGCTTTTTTGATGATCCAGAAACTGTGTGTACAAGCTCAGTGTACCCCCGTACGTGACGGTTATACAGACCATGTACAGTGAGAGAACGCTATAAGTAATTACGTAAATGTCACTAGGAATCAAGGTTCCCAGCATAAGAGGAGAAAGACATAAATGTAAAATCAGAGAAATTATATGAAAACACTCTAAACTTACATTTAAATTGGAAATATTGGTATCAACTCATTATGTACTTTTCTCTTGGGGAAAAAATGTGTTTTCCAGTTTTGACCACAGAGAGGTTTAGAAGCAATGACTTGTCCTTTACTCAAGACCCCTCTTTGGTCCCCAGACTACTATCACACACAAAAAACTATTCTCTAGAAAAGGAACCAGAGATCCGGGGAGAAATTGCCAACTTGAGATCTTGATAAAGAAATACACCAGATGAATCAGGAACAACTCGTCATATCAGAAAGCAAGATGAGTGGGATGCGGGGGGCGGGGTGGGAGGTCCAAGAGGAAGGAGATATAGCTACACATATAGCTACTTCACTGCACTGCACAGCAGAAGCCAGCTTTCTGTGTCCACACATCTGTACGTATGTATGTGTACATACATGCGCGCCTCTGTACATACGTGACCGCAACGAAGTGACGCCAAACTCAAGTAGCCCCATAAGGACAGCAAGTGAAAGAGAACGTTCTTGACCATCTTTAGAAGTTGCTACGGCACCGTCTCATATCATGAACTGTGCTCAGTGGAAAGAATCAGGTGCTGATCCTGCCTTTCTAGGCGAACTATTTGTCAAGGAAGCTAAGTCATTGTCAAGGAAAATCTCTTCAATGGGAGGGTGCAGGTGTGCTGGAAGGGAGCCTGGAGTCAGCCAATATTGAACTTCCCTGGTGGCTCAGACAGTAAAGAGTCTGCCCGCGGTGCAGGGGACCAGGGTTCGATCCCTGGGTCGGGAAGATCCCCTGGAGAAAGAAATGGCAACCCACTCCAGTATTCTTGCCTGGGATGTCCCAAGTCCATGGAGTCGCAAAGAGTCGGTTTTTATGTTTCAAAAGATTTCACATCTCTTAGCAGTGAGGAATTTAAACATGGAACAGCTTGCTTTACAGTAGCCCAGTGGGGCTCAGGGCCAAAGGTGCAGATGAAACAAATCCGGCCTCTTGTTGGGAATTATCAGAGCCGGGAGATGGGGGCTAAGCGTTGCTGAGCTCAACTCTCTAGAGAAAGCACGTCTGCGCACACATGTGTAAGCCTCCACTGAAGCGCTAATAAAATGAGAGCGCTCAAAAAAATAAATAAATAAAAACGAGATTTGTTGTAAAACAACACCCTCCAGCTATGGAGCAGAGCTGATTTACCGGAGCTGCGGCTGGAGATGCCCGGGCAGGCATTCTGGAGGTTTCCAACCCAGCAGCCAGCTCGCACACAGTGCTGCGCTCAGGGCTCTGCTGAGCCAGGCTCTGGGCAAGAAAAGCTGCTCAGAAGGCCTGAACCGCATGGCTCAGAAGGCCTGGCAGCCAGGGCTTCGCCTGCTTCTAGAAGAGCCCGTCTCACCAGCTTGCTTTACAGGAGCCCGTCTCACCGCCCACGATGTGGACAGGTGGGAGCACCCCTGGGACTCCTCCTCGCACTCCAGGGGACCGAGCGACAGCTGGGTGTGTCTCCTCCCATGCGTGTTCCCACATGTGTGCACGCACACTCATGCACACTCACACACACACCGTGCTTCACGTGCACACTCATGCTCCACACAGGGGTCGGTGGCAGGCCCCCATGGGACACAGCAGCACACACACACACAGTTCACCAGGGGGAGGGGTGAAGGAGCTATCCCTGGGAGGGGCCGCACTGCTGAGGCAGGGTAGCAGCTGTCGACACCCCCAAGTGACAGCAGGAGCCGTGGGCACCCCTGAGCCTGAAGGGAGGAGGAAAGGACCAGCTCTGCTCAAGAGCCCCGCCCAGTTCCAGCCACCAGTGCCACCAGCATCAGCCTTCACATCCATGGTCACGGCCAGAACGGGAGCAATAGAGGGACAGGCCTCCCCCTCCGGGGGCCTCCACAGCGCTGACCCCACAGCAGCTGGAGGTAGGAGCCCTCAGGTGCTGGCCTTCGGGGTACAGGGAGGGCAGGGGTCACAGGGGGAGACCCCCCTGAATCACCTGTGTGCATTCTTGATGAATACAGATGATGCTTCGGGGGGAATTAGAGCCCCTTATTTCCGCCCATGCTGGGGTGGTGCTCTCCCTCGTCCAGGGCAGTAACTGTACTGGCTATGAGTTTCCAGAAAGAGGCCCGGCCTCACCAGCCCCCTCGGACCGGGGCTCTCTAATCAGCGAGCCAGGCAGCATCCCGGGAGATACATTTTTGCTGGTTTTTCTGATCAGGGCCTTGGGATAAATCCCAGGCACGTCCTCTGTCACTGTCTCCGTTCTCACAAGGGACTTGCGGAGGCAGCTCCGCGCCCAGGAAGGCGCCCACTCTTCTGTACTACTCTTGGGGCACCGAGTAGGCACCCACCTGCTGGGGGCTGTGCCAAGAATTAAAAGGATGGACCACTGTGGGGTGGGGGGCTCCGCAGCCCCGTGGCATTCGGAGCCTAAACCGCTGCTCCCCTGGACCGACACCGTCCTGTCTCCATCTCCTGGCCCCACTGCAGGCCCTGTTCCCTGGAAGGGTTCCCAGCTGAGCCCCACGGGGGCAGTCAGCCCGGATGGGCTCATCGGGAAAGACCCCTTGGCTGGGCCACAGTGGGGAGTCCAGGCTTAGGTGAAAAACCTGGGGGTGGGGCTCCGATTCCCCACTGAACCTCACCAGGCAGAACCTCCAGAATCAGGCGGGAGGTGGACCCTGAATACAACTGCCCCCCCAAGACCCAGGACCCACTGAAGGAAGAGGACCGAGGGGACCGAGATGGGTGGTCCTGATGCCATGGGCGGCGGGGGGGCCAAACGCCAGGTGCCGGGGTGCGGAGCCTGCTCGAGGCCCAGGCTGGAGCACACTGATTTAGCTGCGGTATCATAAAGCAAAAACCTGGTTGCTATGTAATTAACTTGAAATGTAATGAGCAATAAAAATACAATTATGTTCCTGTAAGACATTAAACTGCCGTGCTTTCTTACTGTACTTGAAAGGCCCGCAGGGGTTCTCCAGGCAGAGAAGACAAGAGGGACCAGGCGGGGGGGCCTCCCAAACGCTGGGCCTCGGATGTGGCTGTTGGGCTGGGGGGCCGCTACCCACTCCCACCCCCAGGATGGTGGAGCCTGTTTCGAGGACTTGGCAGGAGGGAAAGCTCTGCATGGGGGGAGCCTGGGAGCTTTGCGCTCGGGATTCCTCGTCCGGAGGGCACTCAGGAAGGGGCAAACACGCGGGCACAGGGGCACGTGGCCCGCAGGGTCCATGCACGTCAGTCCCCACATGGGGCACGAGCTGCTCACGGCAACACCCAAGTGGGGACAACCCAGTGTCCGTGGAGGACTGAGGGCATACACACCACGTGGTCACCCTCACTTGGGACGGGACATGGCCCCAGAAGAGACGGCCCCGGAAGAGACGGCCCCACCTGCGCACAGCCGCACACCAGGAGCAGCAGGTCCCGGAGCGCGACCCCGCTCATCTCAGAGTGGGCCAAGCAGACCTATAAGAGGCGGATGCGGAGGGGCGGCCGCCACGGACTGGGAGGTGACGGAGAGAGGGGTCTGAGTAGACAGGCGAGCGTCGGACCTGCCTGAGAATCTGCTGAAAACCACTGACGCACACACACTGTACCTGGGCAAATGTCACGGTGTAGGGATTTCACCTAAATAAAGCCGTCTTTAAAGAAAGGCTGAAGGGTGGCGTGGGGTGCATGGGATTTAGGGTGCAGAAGAGGAGGCCTGGAGGTGGGAGAGGAGGTGCAGGGACAGTGCCTGCCAAGCCTCCTCTCGTCCTGTCTGGGAGCCTCCCGCTCACAGGCCTTCGGGCGCACAGGGCAGGGAGGCCGGAGTGGCAGGTGGTCAGGGAGCGGCAGGTGGTCAGGGAGCAGTCAGGAGGCAGAGTCCTCCTTCAGGAGGGGGTCCTCGGGCCCCACCTTGACAGCAGTGATGCGTCCTGTGCGGAGGCAGCCCTTGCCTCCAGGGCAGCCCCAGGGGCCGGGGGGCTAATCTCTCTGATCTGCACCTGCTCATGTGCAATCTGGACCCCGGCCCGCAGCCCCCCACCTCTACCATCCACCCCTGTGACCTCCCTTCCACCACGTGACCCCCGTGTCTGTGAGCCCCACAGAGCCCCGGGGCCTCCCCCTGCCATGGAGGTTCCCACGGTCCTGCCAGAAAGGTTATTAGGAGGTAGGGCCGCGCAGGGCCTGCCCACGGGACAGAAGCCACAGTCAGCACGGCACTGTGGGGACAGTCGTGCCCCCCACTTGCTGGTGACGGTCCCTGGCAGCTGCGACCACCATCGGCACAGGCGGGAGGATACACACGCATCGTTGCTCCCTGGCTGGGCAGGCAGGCTGGCCCTCTCTCCCCCGACACGGTCAGCAGAGGACCAGCGTCCATGGCCCCGAGCTCCCTGCCGACGAGTCTTCACGCCTCGACCCCAGACAGCTTCCCAGCCTGGTCCCGGGGCTGGGCCGAGAGCCCGGGATGGGTCAGTGAGCGGGGAGGACGGGAGCCCGAGCCCGATGCCCCACACAAGGCAGGGGGATGGGAGCAGAGGGAGCTGGCATCGGGCAGAGGTGGCACCCGGACCTCCGAGCAGCAGTGAGGAGGCGGGAGGCCTGCGAGCCCTGGGGCGGGTGTCAGGCCAGGGAAGACAGGAGGGAGGCCCGGGTGGCCTGCTGGGGGCTGTGCCAGTGCGACACTGATGGAACCCGCGGCCGGGAGACAGCACCTCCCAAGGTCATTTTTACAAGGAAGCTGTGCTGTGTGGATTTACTGCTGTGCGCAGAGGAGTTTAATTACCACGTTTTAAGAGGTGTTATTATCTCCGCGGCAGGCTCTGCGAGAAACACTCCAGACCCAGCCGCTGCTCCACTGGCACAGAACACCCCCCTCCCCCGGGGACCAGGGACCACCTTCACCCGCAGGCCTTCCCACCCCTGCCTGCCCAGGCCTGCCCCAAGACCTCTCTGACCCAGCTCAGAGAAGGGCACTTAACCTCACCTCTCTGCCCGGGGAGGCCTGACGCCTCTGGTCGCACACCTCTGGTGGCGGGAGGCTCCCCCCTCCCCGGGGACCAATGGCTCCTCCGCCTGCAGGCCCCCCCGCCCAGCATCACCTCTCTCCTGCTCTCCAGCTGGACGCAGTCAGCCCTCACCTCCTGCCTCCCTCCTCTGAGCAGCCCTCCTTCCAATGGGACAGCCACCTTCTACATTCTGGGCACGCTACTGCCAAGGAAGCCGCCTGGGGCTGGGGGCTGGCAGCCCTGACACCCACAGGAGTCTGGGGCCAGGCCCAGCCAGCCCAGAAAGGCAGGCCTCTGGGTGCTGAGGGGCCAGGCCCTGAGCCGAGGAGGAGGACACGCTCGTCCAGCTGGACACCCCATCCCCTGCCCATCTCCCGATACAAGCGGGAGCGGTCACAACGCCCTCCACCCAGCCAGCTTTCCGAGTGGTTTTTTTTTCCTTATTTTTTAATTTGCAATTAAAGATTATCCTTGACAAACGTCCCCTGTAAAAAGGTTTCACTAATTTAAAACCCATTCTTTCCCCTGTGCGTGCGTTTTAAAGTGTGGGGAGTCTGATGAATTCTAAAGCATCTGCAGCCACTCTCCTTCAGCAGCAGGGGAGTGGGGGGTCTGTCTCCCAGTCCCCTCGGAGGGGGGGATCTGTCTCCCCACACCCAGGCTCCCCGCACCCAGGGTCTCCACACAGGCCTGGCTGTCACTTATTTCAGCACAGCCCGGGGTCCCCAACAGACAAGCAGAAACCCCAGGCGTGGAGACCCCTGCTGAGGACCAGCAGGGCATGCAGAGCCCCCCACCACGCCGGGTGGTCAGGGAGATGTCAGCCCCTAGGAGGAGGGCACCCCCCACAGCGAGACTGACCCACCCTCGCCCCACAGGGCCCAGCACAGCTCTCCCGGAGAGACCACAGCGGGCAGCGCTGGGCAGTTCAATCCACACCCAGCAGAGCAGATCCCCTGAGCCAGGCTGGAGACCCCAGGCAGACGAGCCCTGGGGACGGAGTGGAGGGGTGTAAGCCCCGCCCTCCCCGCCTTCCTCCTGGGGGCGGGGCCAGCCTCCCCTGGCAGCGTGCGGTGGGGTGTGGCCAAGGCGGGTGCTGTTTCCTGCTGCTCTGACACCTGCCCCAGCTGCCCGCCCCCTCGGACGGCCCAGCTCAGCATGCACGGGGAGGGAACACCCCCTCACCCCCCCACCCTCACCCAGCAACTGCTTGGCAGTATCACCACGTGGCCTCACCCAGGAGCAAGGCCCAACTGCTACCAAGAGAGGGAAAGGGGGGTCCCAGGCAGGAGGCCGGGAGAGGGCCCAGAGAGGTGCAGGGCTGGCGAGGACGCTGGAGGAGGAGGGGGCCTCCGTCTCTCCTCCAGCAGAAGCTGGGTGTCCCGGGGGCCTCACACAGAGCGACCCCGGCCAGGCACCCCAGGAGGCACCCCCGCCGGGGAGGTCAGGCCCGAGATGGCCCCAGCTGAGGACCCGAGGACTGCAGAGGGGATGGCCGGGAATGGCCAGAGCTCACGAGGCCCCTCTGCCCTGCACGGCCGGCGCGCGGCCCTCTTGGCTCTCAAGCCCGGGGGCCTGGGGTCCTCGGAGAACGCCTAGGATGGCTGCCCCACGCCCCCCCGGGCCTCGGGCTCCCCATCGCTCGCTCGCTCGCTCTCTGACCCGACTGCGATCTGCCCACAGGGGCTCGCTGTGTGCCCGTGGAGTTGGAGGTACTGGGCTCTAAGGACTGCAGGCAGAGACTGCCAGGCCCCGGAGGAAGCTCCCAGCCCGGGCTGCAGGCCCCGACAGGCAGGGTGGACCCGGGGACACGGAAGCTGCTCTGTGGGCGCTCAAAGCCTTTCCGGAACATCAGTTACCCATTTACAGCATGTCAGCTTCTCACCTTCTGTCCCGTTCAAGCCAACAAAGGCCTGGCCGCAGACAGCCGGCGACAAAGTGGCTGTGGCCTCCCTGGGCCACAGCAAGAACGGGGGACAGAGAGGCGAGGACAGAGGCGGACGGGCACCGACAGGGCAGGAGCCCAGCGTGGGGGCAAAGGGGCCAGGCCCCTGCAGCTCCGCAGGCAGGCGGCCCGCTGTGCCCCGGAACCGCGCTCCCAGAGGGTGGGGGAGGCTGGGGACTAGAGCCCCTTCCTCACCGGAGGCCTCACCCTGTGCCTTGGCTGTGATTCCCTGGGGTGGGGAGGGGGCCGGGGAGATGCAGGGCCACTCCCTGCAGGGCCTGGAGGGGCCCAGACTGAGCGGTGGGGAGCCGGAGCAGCTCGATCCTGTAATAACTCAGGGGACCCACTGCACTCCACCCTTGGTGAGGGGCTCCCAGTCAGCACTGATGCTTCTGAACTGTGGTGTTGGAGAAGACTCTTGGGAAAGGGATTCGGTGTGCATGGCCCCAGGGTCGGGCCTTCGCGGCTCACAGGAAAGACTTGGTGCTTTAGACCACGCGACGCTCGTTAGGAGACTGGTTTCTCTGTTGCCCGTTCCTCTGTGCCCGTTAGCGCTCACCTCCTGAGCGGGCAGCTTGCAGGGCTCACACACCCGTCTGCCCTGCCCTCCGAACCCTGCAGTCATCCTGGACCCGCTTGCAAGTGAGGCGGGGCACAGAGCAGGGCAGTCGTGGGCCCGCGGTCACACGGCCTGCAGGAGCGGAGCCCGGCCTGAACCCAGGCTGCCTGCACTTAACCCCTGGTCTTGCAGTCGTGGTCTGCACAAGTCAGTCGTGAAGCCAAGCCTGTCTGTCCCGCGGTCACACAGCCCGCAGGAGCGGAGCCGGCCTGAACCCAGGCTGCCTGCTGAGGATGTGGGGGCCGCAGCCTCCCCGCAGGTGTAGCGGGGCGCCCAGCACAGAGCAAGGAGCTGCCGCTCACAGCGCCCCGGAGGCGAAGCATCCTTGGCGAGTCCCAAGCACGGGGCCGCCCCGCGGGATGGGCCCAGGAAAAGATGCACCCTCTCAGGAGCACGGCGCACCGCCCACCACCCCTCGGGAAACACCAGGCTCGGCAGGAGCCACGCAGGGCCACCAGCTGGCCCAGAGCACCTTGCTATGTGAGCCACAGGCCCACTCGTGGCCTTCGGTGACTGTGGCACCATCGCTCTCAGCATCCCAACC
>SJXQ01003666.1:239847-250933 GCA_006408695.1 Aepyceros melampus | reverse complement strand
CTCCCTCGGGCCCTCCCGGGACCCTTTGTTTCAAGAACCCACGCCGCTTTCCACTTCCTCCCTGCGCTCTGACCCCCACACTGGAATGAGACAGGAGTCTCTCCTCCGCCTTTCCCTGAGGACGCCTGGCACCATGATCGTCTCCTGGAAAGTCGCAGGTGCGCGGTAAATATTTGTGAGATGCCGGAGCAGAGCGCTTGGCGCGTGCCAGACACAGCACAAGCCCCGGGAGAGGAGGAGTGTATGGTGGAAGCAGTCCGGCAGCCTGAGAGGTAGCTGCAGGTCACCTCTGCTCTCCAGGTGGTGAACTGAGGCTCAGAGAGGGCAAGCAGCTTGTGAAAGTCACACAGCAGAGACCCCGGGCCAGGGGTCTGCCTCCAGACTGACTCCCACGCTGCGTGCCGTCTACACCTAACCCTCAGTGCTGACGGAGAGACGTGGATAATGTTCCCACCTGCAGATGAGGAAGCAGGGGGTCAGAGCCCTCTGCAGCAGGCCAGGGTCACATGCCTCCTGTGCACGGGGGCCCGGAGGCCCCCAGCTGAAGCCGCCGAGCCCCTCCTCCCGTGTCCCCCACCGCCACCATTTCTTCATCCTAGAAGGAGGTCCTGCTGCGGTTTGGATATTTTCCTGAAGGCTGCCTGCCATCTACACCCCTCCCCCCATGTGACTTTTAAGAAATATCACTTAATTAATGGATCGCTGGCTTTCAGCGCTGCCAAATTCCCTCCCGTGGCGTCTGGCCACTGCCTGGGTGCTCTCATATGCTGGCCGGCCCTGCCAGGAAGAGCTGGCGCCTGCTCCCCACTTGGCAGGGCCGCTGGGCTCCTGGCTCACGCCCCTGCCCCCACGCTGCTGTGATTCCGAACACCACTCCTGCCCTGCCCTAGTGCAGACCCCACTCCTGGCCTGTGGAGACACGACCCTTCCCGAGACTGCACCGCCAGCCTCGAGGCCAGGAATATTCATTTCTCATCTCTGTCTCTCTGTCTCTCTCCAACAAACCAAGCATCCTCATTCTCCTAATTATTGGAGAACAGATTTTCCCCCAAATAATTAGGCAACTTAAATCATATACTCTTCCTCTGAGAACTATATTTAATCCTGATTTGAATGTAATTTACACATCTCAGCTCCCTTAAGCGGTTCTGGAAGCCAAAACATGGATCAAATATTTTTTAAATGTCAAATGCTGCTTAATTGTGGATTGCGCTGAATTTATTTGTACAGATATGTGTTTGATCTCCTGCTTCCTTCTCCTCCCAGAGTAACTGTCCTTAATCTACATGATTCTCCAATTGCTCTCGTAGCTGGAGGATCAAAATAGTATGCATGAAGCCCTCAAAATTTGTAGTCTTTTAAAAGATGCATATTCAAATTGGAACAGAAAACTAGTAACTGAAGATTTTAGAGGAATTCATTAATGCTGAAAGGATGTGGGCACCAAGAATGCCTGGGGCCCCAGAAGCGCCACCCACGTCTATTCCTGGGCCAAGCACCTCTCTGCCCAGGGGTCTGTCCACGGCAGGGGTCTTCTCTGGCTCCTGCTCGCGTCTCCTTTCTCCCCTGGCTTCAAATGTGTCAGGTGGGGAGGCATCAGCGTGGCGGTGCCGACAGTACATGCAGGGTCAGGGAGCAGGGTGGAGAGGAGAAGGCCCGCGGCGCTCGCCAACCCGGAGGTCAGTGGTGACGTCCAAGAGGCGGGGAAGGACTCGGTGTGTATCAGCCAGCTCATGCTAGACCATGCCGCGGTAACAAACGTCCCCGGGGCCACGGGCTCGCGTACAGGCTCGCGCACGGAGCTGGATCTCGCGCTCGCATCACGTGCAGGTGGCCAGCCAGGTAAGCTCTGCACGTTTCTTTCTCGAGGGACACAGGCTGAGGGTGCAGACCTTCTCGGGTCATTCTCAGGGCCAAAGGAGAGAGACTGTGGAGAACCGCACAGCGCCCCCAAAGTTTCTCTCGAATGTGGCATGCCCCCTCTGCTACGTCTGTCTGGAAAAGTCTGATATGAGTGAAGAGGGGGACGCAACCCTCTTCGGAGGAGAGGAGTAGGCGTCGCTGATACAGGACAGCCACCCGCCCCAGTGGCCACAAATTTTGCCTTTCTCTCCACCCGCATGACACCTGGGAAATGGCCCCAGAGTCCCACTCAAGGTGGCATCAGGTTCCCAGTCCAAGAAGCCTCTCGTTTTCCATCACCCTCTGGACCACATCTGGAAATGCATCCTGCATCCCGCCCACAGGAGGTCAGAGGCCCAGACGCTTGCACCTTCGCAGGCGCTGGGAATCCAAGCTGGCCAAACAGCCCCCGTGGCATTTTGCCGGCTCTGTGGCTCTTTGATTCCAGGCCACTTAGCCAGTTGCCCAGCCCGAGGCGTTTCTGGGGATGTGCCCCCTCTCCAGAGTTGCTGATGGCTCCCTCGGGAGAGTGGGGACCTCAATTTCTCTTTCTACAGATTTCCACCCTCAAAAAAGATCTACTGGGATGTCCCCTTGCTGTTCAGTCCTCAGTCGTGTCTGACTCAGTGACCCCCACAGACTGCAGCACATTAGGCTTCCCTGTCCTTCGCCATCTCCCGGAGTTTGCTCAAACTCATATCCATTGAGTCACTGATACCACCCAACCATCTCATCCTCTGTCATCCCCTTCTCCTCCTGCCTTCTATCTTTTCCAGCATCAGGGTCTTTTATAGTAAGTTAGCCCTTCACATCAGGTGGCCAAAGTATTGGAGTTTCAGCTTCAGCATCAGTCCTTCCAAAGAATATTCAGGGTTGATTTCCTTTAGGATGGACTGATTTTATCTTGCAGTCCAAGTGATTCTCAAGAGTCTTCTCCAGCACCACAGTTAGAAAGCATCCATTCTCCAGCATTTAGCTTCTTTATGATCCATGTCTCACATCCATACATGACTACTGGAAAAACCGTAGCTTTGATTATATGGACTTTTGTCAGAAAAGTAATGTTTCTGCTTTTTAATATGCTCTCTAGGTTGGTCATAGCTTTTCTTCCAAGGAGCAAGCTTCTTTTAATTTCATGGCGGCAGTCACCACCGTCCACAGAGATTTTGGAGCCCAAGAAAATAACGTCTGTCACTGTTTCCATTGTTTCCCCATCACTTCCTGGCAAATCGATGGGGAAACAATGGCTGTCCCCTTAGCCTGCCCCACGATTGTATTAATACCTGAAGCCCTGTTGGTCATCCTGCCCGTCTGGTCTTTGCCGCCAGGCTGAGTCTGACTGGCCTTTGTTAAATGAAGCGTCTCTAGTTTATGTTGTGTTCGCCAGAGGGAAGAAGCACGGCAGATGTCTGAGATACTGCAAGTTCGGTCCCAGACGCCCCACTGACGCAGACACCACAGGAAACCGAGCCCCGTGAGGTTTTGGTTTCCCCATGCCTATAAATTTATGCTTATGCTGCTACGCTTTGTTCTATTAAGTGTGAGATAGCATTCTTTCTAAAAAGCAACGTATATGCCTTAGTTTAAAATATTTTATTGCTAAAAGATGCTAACCATCGTCTGAGCCTTCAGTGAATTGTAGTATTAATCAGTTCAGTTTAGTCGCTCAGTCGTGTCCGACTCTTTGTGACCCCATGAATCGCAGCACACCAGGCCTCCCTGTCCATCACCAACGCCCGGAGTTCACTCACACTCACATCCATCGAGTCAGTGATGCCATCCAGCCATCTCATCCTCTGTCGTCCCCTTCTCCTCCTGCCCCCAATCCCTCCCAGCATCAGGGTCTTTTCCAATGAATCAAATCTTCGCATAAGGTGGCCAAAGTACTGGAGCTTCAGTTTTAGCATCATTCCTTCCAAAGAAATCCCAGGGTTGATCTCCCTCAGAATGGACTGGTTGGATCTCCTTGCAGTCCAAGGGACTCTCAAGAGTCTTCTCCAACACCACAGTTCAAAAGCATCAATTCTTCTGCGCTCAGCCTTCTTCACAGTCCAACTCTCACATCCATACATGACCACAGGAAAAACCATAGCCTTGACTAGACGGACCTTAGTCGGCAAAGTAATGTCTCTGCTTTTGAATATACTATCTAGGTTGGTCATAACTTTTCTTCCAAGGAGTAAGCGCCTTTTAATTTCATGGCTGCAGTCACCATCTGCAGTGATTTTGGAGCCCAAAAAAACAAAGTCTGACACTGTTTCTACTGTTTCCCCATCTATTTCCCATGAAGTGATGGGGCCAGATGCCATGATCTTCGTTTTCTGAATGTTGAGCTTTAAGCCAACTTTTCCACTCTCCTCTTTCACTTTCAACAAGAGGCTTTTTAGCTCCTCCTCACTTTCTGCCATAAGGGTGGTGTCATCTGCATATCTGAGGTTATTGATATTTCTCCCAGCAATCTTGATTCCAGCTTGTGTTTCTTCCAGTCCAGCGTTTCTCATGATGTACTCTGCATATAAGTTAAATAAGCAGGGTGACAATATACAGCCTTGACGTACTCCTTTTCCTATTTGGAACCAGTCTGTTGTTCCATGTCCAGTTCTAACTGTTGCTTCCTGACCTGCATACAGATTTCTCAAGAGGCAGGTCAGGTGGTCTGGTATTCCCATCTCTTTCAGAATTTTCCACAGTTTACTGTGATCCACACAGTCAAAGGCTTTGGCATAGTCAATAAAGCAGAAATAGATGTTTTTCTGGAACTCTCTTGCTTTTTCCATGATCCAGCGGATGTTGGCAATTTGATCTCTGGTTCCTCTGCCTTTTCTAAAACCAGCTTGAACATCAGGGAGTTCACGGTTCACATATTGCTGAAGTCTGGCTTGGAGAATTTTGAGCATTACTTTACTAGCATGTGAGATGAGTGCAATTGTGCGGTAGTTGGAGCATTCTTTGGCATTGCCTTTCTTTGGAATTGGGATGAACACTGACCTTTTCCAGTCCCGTGGCCACTGCTGAGTTTTCCAAATTTGCTGGCAAATTGAGTGCAGCACTTTCACAGCATCATCTTTCAGGATTTGAAACAGCTCAACTGGAATTCCATCACCTCCACTAGCTTTGTTCGTAGTGATGCTTTCTAAGGCCCACTTGACTTCACATTCCAAGATGTCTGGCTCTAGATTAGTCAACACATCATCATGATTATCTGGGTCATGAAGATAATAGAAACAGCAAAGATCCCTGAGCATGGTAATAAATAGGAAACCAATGAAGGGGCATTTGGAACGCTGCAGGAATTTAACACTGAGACATGGGGACACAGAGTGAGCAAATGCTAAGGAAGAAATAGCACAGACAGACTTGAGACACGCGTGTGGCCAAAGCCCCCATCTGCACAAGATGCAGCGTCCGCGGCGAGCAGCACAGTCTCAGAAGACGCGGCGTCCGCGGCGAGCCGCGCAGTCTCAGAAGACGCAGCATCCGCAGCGAGCAGCGAAGCAAGGGGGCCCGTCCTTTCCACGCTGCTCGCAAACCAGCTTCCACCTGCCTGCCCCCTCCTCCTTCCTGCCGCCTGAGGACCCGCAGCCCTTGCAGCTGATCAAGGCCCTGTGGTCTCACTTGGTCCCCAAACCTCTGGGCCTGCATCCACAGCCTCCACCTCTGCTTTCCGGGGCCTCGCAGAACCAGTCTGGGCAAGGTTTCACACAGCCCCACCAGCCCCAGAGCCCACGCCACAGCTTTGGGGTTTGTGGGCACAGCGCCCAAATCAAGGTGCCAGTCTGTGCCAGCTGGGGTAGCAGTGATCTCAGACCCTTACGGCTCACAGAGAAGGTTATTTCTCACCCAAGCTACCTGCCGACTGCCTTTTCCATACATCAGGATGCAGGCTGGAAAGATGGCCGGGACATTCAGAAGGAGACAACACTAACCCTCTACGGGGGGCGGAGACCCCTGGGAGGAATAACCCAGCTCAACCGGCAGACTCCTCCCTGCCCACTCTTCTGCACAGGTTTGCAAATAGGAACTGGCCCACCACTAAGAGAGGGATTTGCTGGTAGCTGGGATGGAGCAGCGGCCAGGGAGTGGAACTTCCCCGTAATTTCTACAGTCTCAGCCTCGGGAGAGCCTTGCCTGCCTCCCAAACCAAAGAGCATCAAAGAGCCGATGTGAGCAGAGCCCGGCAGGACAGCGAGGGGAAATGGGCAAGGGCAGGTTCACCGTTGAGACCTGAACAGCCTCTTCCGGTAACTGATGGACAAGCACTCAGGAAACCCGGGAGGATACAGTTCAACATGAAGACCATCAGTAGACTTTCTCCAAGGACACATCTGGAACATTCCATGCAATGGTAGACTGCACATCCTCCTCACACCCATCTGGGCCAAAGACACCGTAACAGATTTAAAAGAATAGAAATTAAGAGTTTGGGATTAACATACACACACCATTCATTATTCATAAAATGGGCTTCCCAGGTGGCGCAGTGGTAAAGAATCTGCCTGCAATGCAGATGACTCGGGTTTGATTCTTGGGTTGGGAAGATCCCCGGAGAAGAGAATGGGAACCCGCTCCAGTATTTGTGCCTGGGAAATCCCCTGGACAGAGGAGCCTGGCAGGCTACACAGTCCATGGGGTCGAAAAGAGTCAGACACAACTTAGCAACTAAACAACAGCCATACATGAAACAGATAACCAGCAAGGGCCTCCTGTGCAGCACAGGGACTTCTGTTCAATACTTTAAGATAACCCATAAGGGAAAGGGGGGCTTCCCAGATGGTGCACTGGCGAAGAATCCACCTGCCAATACAGGAGACGCAAGACACCTGGGTATCATCCCTGGGTTGGGAAGAGTCCCTGGAAATGGAAGCCCACTCCAGTGTTCTTGCCTGGAAACCCCGTGAACAGAGGAGCTTGACAGGCTACGGTCCAGGGGGTCGAAGAAGTCAGCCACTCTGAGCATCTGAAGACATGGGTTTATGCATAGCCGAGTCACTGTCACACTCCTGGAACTGTCACGATGCCTTAAATCAACTCTTTCGTCAAAAAGAATAGAAATCACATACAGGATAGTCTCAGACCACAAGAGAGCTAAATTAAAGCAATAATCGTACAGGGAAGCTGGAAAATCCCCAAATATTTGAAAGTTAAACAACACATGCCTAATTAACACATGGACCTAAGAAGCAGTGCTGGGAGAAATTTTAAAAAATATTTTGGACTAAATGAAAATAAAAATAAAAATTATCAAAAGAAGAAATCTAAAATAAATGTGTGCTTTTATCTTAGGAAACTAGATACAGAAGAGCAATTTAAGACCGAAGCAAGTAGAGGAAATCACAAAATCAGAGCAGAAATCAGTGACATTGAAAATAAGAAAGCAATAGGGAAAATCAACAAAACCAAAAGCTTATTCTTCAGAAAGATCAATGATAAATCTCTAGCCAGGCTAACCAAAAAAAAAAAAAAAAGATGACAAATTGCTGATACCAGAAATGAAAATGGTGACATCGCCACTGGTCCGTGACATTAAATGAATCATAAAAGAATAGTGTAAACAACACAATGGCCACAAATTTGAAAGCATAATGAAATGGGCCAATTACTTAAAAGAAACAAACTGCCAAAACTCACACGAGGATAAAAAGGTCAACTGAATAGACCTATGTCTATTAAAGGAATTGGAAAAAAGAAGTAATCACTAAAAACCCAGATGACATCACTGGTAAATTCCACCAAGCATTTAAGAAGTGAAAGACGCCAGTTCTCAACACTTTCTCATGGAAAATAGAAGTAGAGGGAACACTTCCTAATTTGCTCTGTGAGGCTGGCGTTACCTTGATACCAAAACAAAGACTTTAAAAGGGAACTACAAACCAACACCTCCCATGAATGTAGATGCAAAATTCATTGACAAAACACCATTAAACTGAACCCAACAATATATAGAGATAATGATATGCCATGGTCAGGCATATTTCTACATTCAAAAGTCAATCTATCTTTATACATACGTATACAAATAAATCTATCCACCCATCTGTCTGCCTCACTGTCTCCTGGAACTGATGATTGAGTTTAACGAGGTTAATATATGAAAGCCAACTGCGTTCCTATAAATCAGAACGAGCAACTGGAATTTGTTTTCTTATTTTGTTTTTTTAAGATTTTTTAAAATGTGGATCATTCTTAAAGTTTTTATTGAATTTGTTACAATATTGCTTCTGCTTTATATTTTTTAATTTTTTTGGCCCCAAGGAATGTGGGACGGGGCTTTCCAGGTGGCACAGTGGTAAAGAATCCGCCTGCCACTGCAGGAGACTCAGGGTCAACTCCCGGGTCAGGAAGATCCCCCTCGAGAAGGAAATAGCAACCCACTCCAGTGCTCTCGCCTGGAGAATCCCATGGACAGAGGAGCCTGGCAGACTACAGTCCACGGGGTGCAAAAGAGACACTTAGCGACTAAGCACACACAAGTGTGGGATCTCAGCTCCTCGGCCAGGGGCCAGACCCCGGCCCCTGCACTGGGAGGTGAGGCCTTAACCTCTGGACCACCGGGGAAGTCCCTGGAATTTGAAATTAAGAAAACAATGCCAGTTACAAGAGATCCCTCATCCCGGACTGAAATACTTTGGCATAAACCTAACAAAGTATGTACAGGATCTTAAGCTAAAAACCACAAAACTCTGAAGAAAGAGATCCAAGAAGCTGTAAGTAAACAGAGAGGTATTATTCCATGATCGTGGACAGGAAGACTTGAGTTATTGATAAAATATGATTTCTTCCAAATATACTCTATCCAGTCAGTGGATTCCAATCAAAATCCCAGCAAACCAGTTAGTAGCTGTCGACAAACGGATTCTGAAAAGTTTATACAGAAAGTTGGAAGTCCCAGGATATCCAGCACATTCTGCGGCACCAAGCTGGCCGACTTACACTGTCCGATTTCCAAGCTTCTTATTAGGCTGCAGAAGCCCAGAGAGTGGTATTGAAAAGGATAGATCAAAAAAAAAAAAAATCATTGGAACATCTTAGAAAGCCTGATAGTGGACCTGCGCAAATACTATCAACTCATCTCTGACAAAGAAACAGAGGCAGGGAGCCCCCCTAGGGGCCCAACCGTTACGTTAGGACTTCATCTTCTGAGCAGGGGGCGCGATTTCAAGCCCTGGCCACAAGCTAAGGTCTCACATGCCTCAAGGTCAAAAAACCAAAACAAAACAACAGAAGCATTACTGTAACACATTTAATAAGACTTTAAAAGTGGTCCACGTTAGAAAAAAAAAAAAACTTTAATAAAGGAAAGGCAATTCAACGGAGGAACATGGACTTTTCAACAAATGGTCTGCGACGATTGGACATCATATTCTAAATTTTAAAAAGTGCAAGGACACTTTTCGCAAAAATTACCTCAAATTTACTTATATGTAAACCTCAAAACTATAAAGCTTCTAGGAGAAAAAACTTCAGGACCTGTGGGATATTGGGTTTGATGAGCAATTATTTGTTACAACACCAAAAGCACAGTCTATGAAAGAAAAATTGCTGTTGAACTTTTTCAAATAAAGAAAAAAAAAAAAAAGACACTGTTAAGAGAATGAAAAGACAAGCCACAGGCCGGGAAAAAAATCTTTGCAAAGCACATGTCAGATAAAGGACTTCAATCCAAAATACACAAAGATCTCTTAGGACCTAACAGGAAGCAAAAGCAGCTGATCCTAAAATAAGGAAAAGTCCTGGGGCTTCTCTGGCGATCCAGTGGGTGAGCCCCTGCACTTCAGTGGTGTGGTTGGGGAACTAGGGTCCCACGTGTCCCGTGGCATAACCAAAAACAAAAATGAATAAAATAAAATGAAGGTCAGAACAGACACCTCGGTAAAAAAAAAACCATAAACAAATGGTAAATACACACACAAAAAGATACGAGTGCCATTTATCATTAGGGAAATGCGAATTAAAACAGGGAAAACAACTGCATGCCCACAAGAACGGCCAGATTCCCCCAAGTCGATGATACCAATCGCTCTCAAGTACGCGGAGCAATCTTCGTCCCTCACTAGTGGGAACACAGATTGGTACCGACTGCGGGAGACCGTCTGGCAGCTTCCCCCAGTGCTAAACATAGTCCCACCATATGAACCAGCAGTTGAATTGCTAGGTGTTTACCCACTGACTCGAAAACTTATGTCCACACAATGTCCATATGCAAATGTTTATCGCAGCTTTACTCGGAATTGCCAAAAACCAGAGGAGATCAAGATGTCCTCCCATAGGCGACAAGTAAACAAATCCTGGTACATCCATACAGTGGAGTATTATTCAGGGATAAACATTAATGAGCTGTCAAGCCACAGAAAGACATGGATGAACCCCAAATGCACATGGAGAGGAGCCAATCTGAAAAGACTCGGTGCTGCGGGATTCCAACTCCGTGACTTTCCAGAAACCGCAAAACCAGAGGCAGGACACAGGTCCGCGGCTGCCAGGGGTCCCAGGGCAGAGGGTGACAGGTGACGCGCAAGGACTTTTCTGCCTGAGGCCAGAAGGACAGATACAAGACCCCGTGCGTCTGTCACAACAAGCTGCTTTATGCAAATGCGTGGTCTTAACATACACAAATGTTAAAAACTTATTTAGGAGGCTAGGGGTTCCTGGGAAGACTGGAACAGAAGAACCCTACTCTAATAAAAAATGTCTGAAAACAGCCTCACTGAAGGAGCTGAGAGGGACAGTGCTGATATCAGTGATTTCAGAAAGGAGAGGGGTCTGTGAGGTTATGGACAAAGGGAGCTGCTCAAAACAGCGTGCCCTGGTCAATTCCCTGCTCTGTCTCCCTGGGAGGACAGCTGGACGACTCGGATACTGCTCTATGTCCACCCTGGAAATGAACAGTGAGGTCCATGGCAAGGCCGGGCTCGGCTGCTGGTGTGGGAGGTCTCAGTCGAGCACAGGGAGGAGGCTGGGATGACCACGTGGTGATGGATCCAAGGTGGAGGCCCTGCAGGGACCCAGCTTAGCTTAGCAGAGACGCAGCTGGGGGATGGGTGGTTTTGTGTGTCCACCCGACTGGCCACGGGTGCCCAGGTTAAGCAGTTTCTGGGTGTGTGTGAGGGGGTTTCTGGTGAGCTCAGCAGTGGAACGGGCGGTCTCAGGAACACAGGTGCACCCCCAGGGCGGGTGGGGCACCCCA